>SJYQ01004375.1:0-41590 GCA_006410935.1 Redunca redunca | reverse complement strand
CTTACTCAGAGTGGAATATTTCCAGGGGGATGGGGAGCCGGCCAAGTGCATTGGCTCTAGGCCTGGCTCACACCGCCCTAAACCCTCACAGGCTGTTTAGTCCAGTCACTGGGCATCTGGGGGACCTTGTTGGGAAGTGACCAGCCATCTGTATAAGTGCTGAAGAAGACACGTTTACCCAGCACCTACCATATGCCGTAGGCAGGGCCCTCCCTGGGTGTTAAATCATGCACATTCATGGTGCGAGGAAGGCAGGAGGAAGCTGGCTGCACACACACCTCTGTCCCGGCTGGCACGTTGGAGGAAAATAACACATCTTTTTTCTAACCACCCACACAAGCACATGTAAGGTGTTAGGACTGGCTGCTCCCACACCCAGACAGCTGGGCAGTTGCTCTGACTGGAACACAAGAGTTTATGAGGTAGTGAGTTCCCTGTCCCCGAGGGAGTTCAAGGGAAAGTGGGTTCTTCTACCAGAGGTTGTCAGTGAGGGTTCTCATATCTAGACAGTCTCTGCATTCCCCCATCCCCATGATCCTCACAGGAGGGGACATGCCGCTCTGAGCTGGATGGGCGGGAACAAATGGGTAGCCTTGAGCCATAGCACCAAGCAAGGAGGGCAGATCTGTGGGGGAGCAGTCACCCTCTCTGCCATGGCCCCTCAACACAGCCCTCTCCCTCTGCCCCAGCGGTGAGTGAATTCTTCAGTGCCAGCTGTGTGCCTGTGAACAACCCCAAAAACTACCCCTCCTCACTGTGTGCACTTTGTGTGGGGGATGAGCAAGGCCGCAACAAGTGTGTGGGCAACAGCCAGGAGAGGTACTACGGCTACAGTGGCGCCTTCAGGTACCCGGTGGGCTGGGGCCGGGCAGCAGGGGAGGGGGTCCTGGGGCCAGGGGCCAGGATGGGACCTCCTGCCAATACCTGTCTTGACTTCTTGTGTGGCAGGTGCCTGGTTGAGAATGCAGGGGACGTTGCCTTCGTCAAGCACACTACGGTCTTTGACAATACAAATGGTATGTGTCAGCCCTGGGACATGACAGAGCCAGACTGGTAGGGCTCTTCCCCATCTCCAGCAGAATCTAGCACTAGATGTTGCTGGGATTGCAGGCCAAGTGGCAGCAGGAAAGACTGAGTCTAGAAGGCTCTGCCCCTTGGGGAGCCCAGGAGCCCAAGGGCCAAACAGTAAGAACAGGCCTTGGGCTACATATCCAAGTGCACAGGCCACCTGACAATCTATTTCTCTGGAAGCCAAATTCCCATTCTACCAACATGGTAGCCGCTGAGTCAGTTTGGAGAAACCCCTTCCAGGGTGTTTACCTGGCACCAAGGTGTGTGGGTCGAGTGGCAGGGACCACTCGCCCCAGGGTCATCAGTTCATATTGCCATCTTGTGTTTGTTCCTGAGCGTGTCAGTCCCATGTGCAGGGAAGTCACTCTGCAGTGCCAAGGTGCGTGAGGCAAGGCCCGCCCCCCATTCACATCATGAGGTGGTGTTTTTCTCTGGAGTCACCTTCCTGGACTCCACTGGGGAGAAGAGGCCAGGAACTCTGCTCCAGGGCCCCAGGCCCCCACCTGAAGTTCTACTGGGTTGCAGGCCTGTACCTGACTCCCCTGCCCCGTTCTGTTCTCCCTCCTTGGGGAAGGAGAGAGAAGTGGATTTTGCATTTTGAAGACTGGAAACTATTTCCCTTCAACATTTTTTGTTTGCATTTTGTGTATACCCTGCCTACACCCCAGGCTTTGCAACCCCAAACACTGGAAGCTAAGTCTTCTCCACTCTCTCCTAACACATCTTTTCCCAGGAACTGAGGGCAGAAAGGCAGAAGGCCTGAAGGGGAGGTGGAGATTGGTGAAGGGAAAGCAAAACATGCAGGGAAAAAACATCAATCAATATTTCAAAACTCAGATCCCACCATGCCTATGAAAGTCACTAAGGCTAAAAACCAGTTGCCTCAACAGAGCTGGAAGAGTTCCAGGCCCTGTTTTCATAACCCCCTCACCTGCCAACCACCCACCAACAGCACTGGGGGTCATCCCCCAGAAGGAGGGAGCGGTGAGCCTTGCCTGGGCCCAGCCTGTGCCTTCTGTGTCCTGGGCTGGGGGTTCAGGGAGGAGATGGGGCTCTTGCGAGGTTCACCTGTGGAGAGGCACCCACTTCCCAGAGCCACTCAAATTTCTTTATCTCTACTCAAGGACCCACCTGGAGTTCCTCCTGGAGACAGAAAGGCAGTGTATACTAAGTGACTATACGAAGGCACAAAATAATGTGATTCCCGAAAGTAGTATTTGTCAGGAAGCCTTTGGACCAGCCACTTGCATCAGAATTACTGAGTTACTGGCTTAAAATGCAGATTCCTGGGTCCCATTCTAGCCTACCTGATGAGATTCTTTGCAAGAAGGGGCATTTGAAATTGCCTCTGATAGATCAACAACACATGATATTTTATTCCGTCTGGCTTAAGAATTTCAGCTGTTAGGGGAGAGTCCATCAGGCCTGAGATCTATGACACCAAGATGGAGTTGTTTGCCTAAGAGTGATTAAGAGCCTGTTCCTCCACCTGTAATATGTGAGTGATTATATAGTTCATTGCTACAGAGTACATGCTTCTTATTCCCTACAAATAACATTGTAAGCCCAGCTGGGTTCTCTCATTCTGGTAATAGAGCAGAGCAGTTGAAGAGTGGAGATGGTTGGGGAGCTGGCCAGATATCACCACCTCTCCCCAGTCAAGGACTTGGGATCCCTGGGGAGAGCAGTCTCTCTCTATCCTCTCCCCTCCTCTGCTTCATCCCTTCAGGCCACAGTTCTGAGCCCTGGGCTGCTGAGCTCATGTCGGAGGACTACGAGCTGCTGTGTCCCAATGGGGCCCGGGCCGAGGTGACCCAGTTTGCAGCCTGCAACCTGGCACAGATACCATCCCATGCTGTCATGGTCCATCCGGACACCAACATCTTCACTGTGTATGGACTGCTGGACAAGGCCCAGGTGAGCGAGGGCAGGAGCTGCCCCACTGGGTGGTTTGCGGGGTGGGGATGGTGACAGAGGTGAGCCAAGCCCCTCAGTCACCTCAGTCTACCTGGAGCAGACTTCAGGAGAAACTGAGGAAATTCTAGGAAATTTCTCAGAAATTCTGTGAATGTCACTTAGTCAAGGCCATCCCTCCAACCACTGTCCCGTCTGTCTCCTGCATCATTAATTTTCCCTTCTCAGCCAGACCATTCCCACCAACATACAAACCTGCTATTATTTCTACCATCCTGTAAAAACAAGTGAACCTTCTCTTGGTCTCACATCCCCTTATAACCATAACCCCACTCCCTTTTATAGCAGAATTCCTTCAAAGAGCCATCTCTAGTCTGGAGTCATCAATTCCTCCTTTCCTGATCTCTCTTAAGGATGGAGACTATTCCAGACAGGCCCCACCAGGTGCTGAGACTGCCTTGGTCGAGGTCTCACTGGCCCATGCTGCTAAATCCTGTGGCTGTTTCTCAGTCCACGTCCCCCTGGCCTCTCAGCAACACTGGCTGCAGCTCCCTCTTCCTGAAGTTCACCACCCTCCTGAATGCAGTTTCCCCTTTGGCTCCCCAGGCCCCATGCCCCATGCCTGCCTGGCTCTCTTGCCACTTCCCCAGCCTCTCCTCCATTCCCTTTGGTGGTTCTTCCTCATTTTGAGGAATTTTGAGGGTTTCCTTGGCTGGTAACCACTGGAGTGCCCCGAGCTTCATCCTAAGCCCTCTTCTCTGTCGGGACCTATACCCCTATTGATCTCATCCAGCCCCATCATTAACTACCATCCGTATACTGATGACTGCTAAGTGTACATCCTCAACCCTGCTTCAGTCTCACCCTTTAATCTCAAACATGCATCTTTGGCAGCTGCCTATTTGACATTCCATTTCTAAGAGCCGTTTTGACCTGAACAAGTCAAAGTTGGACTCCTCATTTTCCCTCCGTCTTCCCTACTTCAATGAATAAGCGGCCTCAGACTTCCCATTTCCTCAGGAGTCAGGTCAGACTCCTGTCTTCCTCTCACACCCTACTTCCAGTCAATCAACAAATCCTATTGGCCACACCTTCAAAACACATCTGAAATTTGAACCCAGGCTGTCTGACAAGACTGCCCCAGGTTCCAAACCTTCCCCTCTACACACCCCCAACCTGATATAGACTGAAATGGACCTCATTTCCCTCTGTCCATAAGCACCACAGACTTGCAAAGCCAGCTGACCCTCCAGGCCGGTTCCTAACTTTAGAAATGATGTTTAATCTCATCTTTCCTATGGAATCCCTCTGTCTCAGGGTCTTAACTCTGGGTCTGTGGCCTTCCCCAGGGGTCCCAAAACCCTCTGAAGCGATGTGTGGGAAGAGCCCTGTATGGATGTGCACTTTTCTGGGGAGAAGGCTGAGAGCTTTCATCAGATGCTCACAAGGACCCATGAGTCCCCAGAAAAGATCAATAGCCACGTTACTCTTTCTTTCCCCCTTAACCAGTATTTGAAGGCTGAAGTGGGCATCTGTCCATGTTCTTCTGATGTCTTGTATGTATTCCTCATTTCTCACATCCCTTCTGGCCTTTTTACTGACTGTCTCAGGGCAGGAGCCATAGCACACTCACCCTGAGAACCCTCAACAGGGAAGAGAACAGCTCCTCAAGAAAATCCTGGGTGCGAGGAGGGTGGGTTAGTAAAGGATATTCAACTTACCTAGTACTTTCTTAGTACTGTATCAGAATGAATGGCTCTCTTATGAAATCATTTTGGTTGGGGATAAAGGATACCCATGAAAAAGAGTGAGGAAGCCTGGTAGAAAAGGATGAGGAATGCTGAGCAGACTTAGCAGACCCCTCAGTAATCTCATCCACATCCTCTCTCATTTCTGAGTCTTTCTTCCTGTGAAGGCTCAGGCTTCAATATCCAAGAGCTGGTTTGGTGTGGTGTTTCTGGATGGCTGTCTTACTATGGTGGCTCTGGTCATCTCTTACTCCACATCGGCTTTGGTGACAGAGGTCAATGAGTCGATGATTTTAAAGCAGAGTCTTGGCACCTGACTTTCCTTGCTCCTTGGTGCATAAAGCAATTAATGGCAAGTGATACCCAGGTGGCTATTTGTGAGCCCAGATGCAAAGCTGATCTGCTGTGTGCTTCCAGGACCTCTTTGGAGATGACCACAATAAGAATGGGTTCAAAATGTTCGACTCCTCCAGCTATCATGGCCAAGACCTGCTTTTCAAGGATGCCACTGTCCGGGTGGTACCTGTGGGAGAAAAGACGACATATCGTAGCTGGCTGGGCCCCGACTACGTGGTGGCTCTGGAAGGGATGCTGTCTCAGCAGTGCTCAGGCACAGGTAGGGCAGGCCGGCAGGCTCACTCCCCACAGAAGAGTGGGAACAATCCCCGGGCATCCTCCCAAGCCTTTCTCCCCAAACCTTGAATGAACCGAAGGGCACTCTGTGTCTTTGCAAATAATCAAGATGAAGTGCCCTGAGAGGGTCTGAACAGTTATAGCAGAAACACTGGCTGTAGAATCCAGACAGACCTGGATAATGAATATACATGTTAAAAATAATCATCCAAAGAGGATTCAGGCAACTGCATAAATATACATGTCGTGTAATTTTGAAAGAAATGAATATGTAAAGAAACCAGGGGAAAGAAAAATTGTAATAGGGTAGCAAGAGGGAGCCTGGAGTGAATTTAGTACACAAAAATACGCTCCATCTAGCCCTGCACATGGGTGGCAGCGGGCCACAAACACAGCTCCTGGCCCTTCAAGGCCCTGACTGTCTGTGTTTAATCCCTCAGCGACCGCGGCCTCCAGGGTCTCCCTGCTCGTGCTGCCGCTCCCGCTGGCCCTCACGGCCAGCCTCCTCCAGCCCTGCCTCTGAAGCATCTCTGGGTCAGCCTTGCCCTCCTTTGGAATGGAAAGCTATTCAGAAATCTCTCTAAATAAGGCTGTTCTCCTCAGTAAATTTGGTTAACACTGCTCAGAGAAAAAAATGTGTGATGGGAGAGGAAGCGTGAAAAACCATAGAGCTCCTCAGGGCTGCGATTCCGACACTGAAGTTTCTGTGATTGCTTCAAAGTGGAATAAAGATGAATGTTAAAACAAAGTGCCCCCAACTGGACTGAGAGGGTCCCTCCTGCTGGAACCCAGCCTCTGCCTCCCAGGCACCACCTGTCCCTCCGCTACCTGAGGGGGCGCTGGCCCGCCTCCAGTCACGCCCCACCCACAGGCTGGCACAGCCGCTTCCCTGCAGGTCTGCAGGCTCCCACCACACGGATCCTCACCAGCCTTGGGTTTGGAAAAGACTGGTTGCCAAGGAAACGGGCTGAACCCGAGCTTCCCACATGGCCCTCTCTGCTGGGCACCCTGCTGAGCCGCCCAGGGGGGCCTGGTGAGATGACAGGCCTGCCGGCCCCTCCCTGCTGGTTCCCACCTCCTCCTCTGAGGAATGGACACCGCACCCAGCAACTCCCGTCAGCCCCCGCTCCTTCTGTCCCTGGACTCCCTGTTCCAGCCTCCCTCATGAGGATACTGTGTGTCTGTCCACTGAGGCAGTACCTGATGAGGCTGGAGCCAGGCCCTCCAAGGAGGCAAAGCTTCTGGGCACTCACAGTCCTTTGTCCTTGCCTTCTGCGGCTTGGCATGGCCAGGACCACCGGACCCCTAATTGTGCTGGGCTGGGGAGGCCAGGGCTGGACCCTAGGGATGAAGTCCTCAAGGGTCCTGGGGCAACATAAATGATTCTCAGAATTTTTACTAGGTAGGGGGCTTGATGCAGGGTTGGAGGTCTAAAATCTTGCCTAAATACCTGTCTGTGGTAAGAAGGGCAGGCCTCAGAACAAGGCGTGATCTGTGTGCCCTGCCCTTTGGTGGTTCAGCTGCACCAGGCTCTGTCCTGAGGCTCAGCCCCGTCAGCAGGAATCCCCACTCCTGAGTTTCCCCCTCTTAGGTTCCATCACAGTTTACCCCCCTCCTGCCCTGCTGTGATGTCCACCGCTCTGGAGCTGCTCTGTACCTCTGGCAGCAGTGGTTTCCTCCAAATTAAAGGGCTCAGCCTGCGGGGCTTCCCAGTGATCTCCAGGCGCTCAGGTGTGGGGGGGCGCCTCTGAAGAGCTGGGGATGGGGAGATGCCATTCTGTTTGTCAGAGGAGCCTTAGGCCAGCGAGGGGTGAACACGGGGTCTCTTCTCCCAGCTGTCCTCTGACTGGGCCCAAGGGCCACTCATTTCAGAGGAAGGCTCCATCCTCCCCATCCCCTTCAAATCAGTGGAAAGTGCTGAGAGAGGGTCTCCATTATCGTCATGGTTGTTTGGAAAGCAGGAAAAAGTTCCCCGAACTGCTAGCTCTTACTCTGAAATCTGCTCCCTTAAAAAAAGTGAAAAGAAGAAAACGAGAGCAAGCCACCTTCGTCAGCAGGCTGGGAGCCGCGTGGGCCCGGAGCTATTTGCATCTCCGTCTGCGGGGGCCTCGGGGATGCTGATGACAGGCTGGGCTCCCAGTGCTTCGCCCCCACCTGTAGGCGTTGGGCTGGATCCCTTCCATCCTCAGCGGAGAAGGAGGCCACTGGCAGTGTCCTGGCCCCCACCCCACTGTGAGAGGCCAGAAGGAGCCGGCCTCAGCTACCAAGCTTGTACCCTCTTCTCTGAAGGAGCGAAATAATTCTTCTCTGACTTGATGATTGTTTGATTTCTTTTTCTTTTTTTCAAATGGAGATCTGTGCAGTGCGGAGTGTATTACCATGTGGCCATCCCGGGCCAGTGCGCTGCCCAGGGTGTGACACTGTATACTGTGAGCCCCTCAAGGGTGTGACCTGCCTGAGTGCTGGGTGACTTCTGACTGTCAGGTGACAGCAAGGAGCCACCGCTGTGTCAGCACTCATGAAAGACATTGGTTTGTTCTTTTAAATAAAGCCAAACAACCCTGTACTGGCTGAGGCTTGGATTCTGATAGAAAACTGCTGATGATGGTTCACTTTTTTCTTCTTAGGTGGTCAGAGGTCTGCAAGCCCCAGCTCACCCCCCTGCCTCCCAGAATGACAGATTCCACTTAGAACCTCGGTCAGGAACCAGTCCGAGCCTCCATCCAGCGAGGCCCACAACTCCCCTCTCCAGTATGGACGGGTTCTCTGGCCTCAGCCATCCCGGCACATCCCAGCTGCCGCCATCCTCTCGGCCTCTTAGGCGTCTGTCCCCCTGGGGACCAGGTGCAGAGCAGTGCAGTCTTCTCAGCCACCCCCTGCCCTTTGTCTCCAAAATAAGTCACCCTCACCATTCCTTTGGCAAGCTGGCTGCTAACTCACTGGAAGAAGGGAAAGAGGGGTCAGTCCTCACAGTGGGCACTCTCTGGCCTGTACTGAAGTGTGGCAGGTGGGCTGGTCTTGGCTGCTGCCCCACACTCACTCGGAAGTGGAGGTTCTTGGTGTTCCCCTCTCCCAGGGCTCCTGCCCTTCATTCTTCCCCAAGCCTGCCTCTTCCCTCCCTCCCTTCCTCCATCCCTCCTCACAGCCACCTCACAGAGCTGGGACCCTGCTCCCCACGGCACCCAATCACCATGAAGCCAGGAAGTCTGGGGTCCTGGCAGCTTAAGTTGATAACGTCTCTGTACCACATGGCTCAGGTTTGACCAATCAGCTCTCTTGATGCTGTCCCTGCCTCCCCTAATCCATTGGGGGAGTTAATTAAATCCAAGTCACAGCTTCTCATCTAAACAACAAACAGAATAATAATACCCACCTGATGAGGTTGTTGTGAAGATAGGATATTTATCCTATATGTAAAACACTCAGCACTGTGCTTGGCACATAACAGGTGCAGGAGACATTAACTGTTGCTACTGCTGTTATTCTGGGATCTGGATTTGGGGGCTTAAGTTTCAGATTCCTAGGGGAGAAATCTGGACCCAAAGTGGGTCAGGTGACTCCTGCTGGACCAATCACCTCTGGCCACAGAGGCCCCAGAGAAAGACGAGATTAAAGAATTGTGAGCCAGGCAGCCACTCACCCCAGCTGGTTTAGGTGACATTTGGCATTTGTTGAGCAAATATTTATTAATACCCACTATTAGTACCCCTGGACCTGGGCAAGACGGACCTTGGGCCTGGGCTTTATGACTTAGAACAAACCTCTGCAAACCTGTACACGAATCCCTGGGGATCTAGTTAGACTGCCAGGTCTGACTCAGTAGGTCTGCAGCAAGGCTGCAGCTCTCACCAGCACGCAAGAGGTGTCCATATTGCCAGTCCTGGGACTGCATTTTGAGAAGTGAGCCCTTCTCTGACCACTGCCCCCAACAGCTGGAGGAGTCATGGGGAAAGGGGACATGTTCACCTGAAGCCCAGACCCCATTTTTTAGACATGCTCCTGAAATTCCTATCCCAGCTTGCAGGGTCTGGACGGCCTCTTCTCCAGGTCCTGCCTCCAAGGGGTAGTCAAAAGATGGCCCTTTGCAGGGAGGTATGGCTGGAGCTTGATGAACAGGCCCCCAAAGAACGGGATGGAACCTGGGTAGGAAGAGCTATGGGGTGGAGCCCGTTCCTTCTGAACCTCAGATTTCAGTCAGCCAAGTCTATATAAAGGTTTATTTGTCAAAGTAGGAGGACAAGACATATTTAAGTTTGTTAGCTTGATTTGTAAGTTTCACATTTGTAGCTGTGTGGTAGAAACTGTCTGGGCGCTGCAGACAGTTAGGTTGCACCAGCCTGCTGTGTGCACAGCTGTCCAGCTCTGACAACCTCTTTTTGGGGCTCCAGAAGACACACGTTCAGTTCAAGCCCACTGCCCCTGCCCTTGGGCTCATTTGGTGAGGCCACTGGGCTAGTGTGTGGAAGAAGGGACAGTGAGAAAATGATCCCCCAACAAGGACGCACAGGCTTCCTGGCTTCTCAGCACACCCAGGAGGAAACATCATGCCACCTCCAGACTCCTCCCCAGGGCTTCTTTACAGGTTTGCAGTGAGGATGGATTCTTAGGACCACGACCTTCACACAATAGGTATACGTGCTATACTTTTTTTAAAGATGTTTCAATTTGGGGAGAAAATAAACCTAGGACTGAAGAAATTTGAACTGTAGTTCCACTTTTGGTATTCACCTCAGGGAAATGCTTTCTCCTGTCTCAACCTCAGTCCCCAACTCTACAAAATGGAGATTTGGATGGCCCCTGTGTAGTTCCGAGCCCGAACAATTATTCTTAGACTCGACAGTCTCCATCTTCCCAGGATTACTGCCTGGTTGGTGCTGAGCACAAAGGGGCCAGGTGGGCTCTTTTTATTTCTGCCTCCCCAGCTGCCTTAGGGTTGGCACAAACAGCCTAGAAGCGGTTTCACAACCTGAAAGTCATTACATGTTAGTGATTCTCAACCTGGACTGTTTATCAGAAACCACCCGGAGCACTGGCCCCACCCTGAGCATCTCTGACTCCGTGGAGCAGGGGTGGGGCCCAAGAATGAGCATTTCTGATGCTGCTCCTCAGGCCACCTCGATTTGGAGAGGACTGTGAAAGACGGTGAGTTCACACGCCCTGAGAGCGTGACAAGGGCTGCCCCCGTGGGGTGGGGACCTGGTGAGAAAGGCGCATAGTTAGGAGGCCCTCATGGAGGGAGCTGCGCCAGCCTGGAAGGAGGGGTGGCCTGTGATCACGCTCCGTGCTCCATGGCGGAGGGGAGGGAGGTGCAGGATGAGGCTGAAGTGCCCAGCCAAGGGGTCCCAGCAAGGTAGCCGAGGGTGAGAGCAGCATCCTGACTTTGGCCTCCCATGCAACACAGCTCTTGGCTCCCCCTGCCCCTGGGTTCCCCACTGAGCATTTCTGAGTAGGGCTTTCAGGAGAGGGAGAGCTCTCAAAGACGAGCATGAGGAGCACATGTGGTCAGGATAACCCTCTTTCACTTTTCTAGTTTCTGATGTGCCCAGAAACCCCCAGCTCCATTTTACATTGTCTACTGTGGCCCCACTTTGGGACACTGGGGGATGAAGAGAAGGGCCTGGCAACTTGCCGGCAGAGAACTAGTCGCCAAAATCCCAATCCAGGCAGATTCATGACAGACTCTGCGTGTGGCATCCACCAGCTCCTCCCACATCTTCCTCCCTGGCACACCTTGGTTTGCTGCAGAATGTCAGCACGTTCAGCTGAAACTCTCCATTCTGAATGGCCAGGCGACACAGGCCTGGCTGATGAAAGAAGTCGAAGTTACAGAGTAGGGATTTCAGGAAGGGGCTTTCACAGGAGCCCCTTGGGATATCATAGCCCTGCACTTTCTCTCTTCTTGGGCCCAGAAAGCAAACCCAAGAATCTTGCTGTGCGAGGCACCAAGCACTGGACGAGCACGTGGTGAGCAGAGCAAAAAGAGGGAGGAGCTGGGGTCGAGTGAGCAGCAGCGCCCAGGCCAGACTGTTCTAATTTGATTTTCTAATCCATTGTTTGAGCTGAATGTACGCATGAGGTATACAGTGCCAACAGTGGGAAGGGCGCGAGTTGGGTTTTGGGGACTTGTCCTGGTTTTTTCATAGGCTGTGTGATTCAGGGAAAGTCATCGGGTTCTTGTGTCTTCATCTGTGGGAATAAACTTCATCTGTGGGTCTCCAGGGTCTCTGTATGACCTTCTGTGGCTCAAGCCAAGGATCAGAGTTGGTGTCACCTGAGAGTTCCAGGGCTGGGCTTCAGGGGGGATTTCAGTGATAAGGCAGGAGGTGACCTTAGGAATAGGTGGCACCGTGAGGAATACAATGTTTAACTGAAGCACAGAATTAGAGGTGTCAGCAATAATTCAGTCCAGTTGTCATCAGCCTTTGAGTCTCCTCAGAGAGTGGTTAATGTTTGTCCCTGCAAGGAGCTCTGGAGTAGCTGTGCAGACCTGTGCCCTGTCCCAGGTGGATGCCAGCTGGAGTTCTTGCTGCATCGGGGAGGATCGGGCATGGTGCCGCAGGAGAGAAGTCTGAGACCCCTCTGATTGGTGTCAGCCGGGTCATAAGTTGTCCTCTGCGACATTTGGACTGGTGGCGCCATCCCCCCAAAGTGCAAGGTCTAAGAGTGGGGGCACGTGTGCTGTGTGCTCAGTCATGTCCAACTCTTTGCGACCCCATGGACTGTAGCCTGCCAGTGTTTCTGTCCATGGAATTTTCCAGGCAAGAATACTGGCAGGGTTGCCATTCCAGGGGATCTTCCCACCCAGGGATTGAATTTGAGTCTCTTGTGTCTCCTGCATTGGCAGGAGAACTCCACCACTGGGGAGGCCCAAGATTGGGGGAGGAAGGAGAAAATCAGAGTACTGTGATTAAAGATCAAGAAATGGATAGAGGCTGCTAGGAGCCAGATCATCTTCCACCCTGGCCCAGCCTCAGCCCTGTCCTGAAATGGATTCCTAACAGCACCTGCTGCCTCTGTGAGCTTCCTGAGTAAGCAGGAGTGGGCCCCAACTGTCTTAGCAAGAGGAGGAATACAGCAAGAGCTCTTTTAATTTTTACTGGAGTATTATTGATATACAATGTTGTGTTTCAGGCATACAGCAAAGGGATTCAGTTATACATTTATCTACTCTTTCAGATTCTTTTCCCATATAGGTTATTAGAGAATATTGAGTAGAAGTCCTTGTGCTATACAGTAGGTCCTTGCTGATTATTTTATGTATAGTAGTGTGTATATGTTAATCCCAAACTCTTGATTTATCACTCCCTCCACTTTTCCCCTTTGGTAACCGTGAGTTTATATTTTGAAGTCTGTGAGTCTGATACTGTTTTACAAATAAGTCATATATATCATTATTTTTGGATTCCATATATAAGCTACAAGGGCTTCCCTCGTAGCTTAGTAAAGAGTCTGCCTGCAGTGCAGGAGACTCAGGTTTGATTCCTGGGTCAGGAAGATTCCCTGGAGAAGAAAATGGCAACCCACTCCAATATTTTTGCCTGGAGAATCCCATGGACAAAGGAGCCTGGCAGGCTACAGACTATGGGGTCACAAAAGTCGGACACGACTGAGGGACTAAGCACAGCACATATAAGTGATATGTGATATTTGTCTTTTCTCTGACTTATTTCGCTTAGTATGATGATCTCCAGTTGCATCCATATTGCTGCAAAAGGCAGCGATTATTTCTTTATGATGAATATTCCATTGTATATATATGTACCACATCTTCCTTATTCATTCATCTGTCGATGGATATTTACATTGCTGCCATGTCTTGCTATTGTAAATAGTGCTGCAAAGAACATCGGGATGCATGTATCTTTTCAAATTATGGTTTTCTTCCCATCTGATCACGGTGTAAGATCCTTTTAATGTATTGCTGGATTCTGGTTTGGTAGTGTCTTGTTGAGGATTTTTGCATCCATGTTTATCAGCGATATTGGCCAATTTTTGTTGTAACTTTGATTTTCGTAACAGAGTGTTTGGTTTGCAGTAACCATGAGGTTTTGATATATCAGTCTATGTATATACACAAGATTGTTTCAAGTTGCTGTTCTCTTTGTTTCAAGTGCATTTCCAATATTCTGCAATATTCCAATATTTGTACTGTTCTCACAATTGCTGGGTTTGATATCATAATTTTCTGTGGATGATTTCCTACCTTTATGTTTGCCTTTACCGGTGAGCTTTCCCATTCGTAATTTTCTGGCTTCCAGTTGTTGCCTTTTCCATCTAGGGAAGTTCCCTTAGCATTTGTTGTAAAGCTGGTTTAGTGGTACCAAATTCTCTTAGCTTTTGCTTGTCTCTAAAGCCTTTGATTTCTCCCTGGTATCTGAAAAAGAGCCTTGCTGGGTAGAGTATTCTTGGTTGTACGTTTTTCCCCAAAAGCACTTTTGAAGATCATCTCCTGGGAGGAGGCACTAACTGGCAACCATGACAGTCAAGGTCATGATCAGTCTGGTGGGTGTCTGCTCAGGGATGTTCATCTCCATGGAAACAACCTGGACGCCTCATAGATATGGATCTCACCGCCAAGACTCTGGGACTCCCCCACTCCCTTCTCACCCTCTTTAGCAGCCCTCCTCCAGAGCACAAACCCAGCCCCTGATAGAGTCATTGTTCCCCAGCAAACCAACCCATGACCTTGGGACACACTGAAGGGGCACAGAGGAAAACTTGCCTTTGAAAATGGTGAAATAGGCTCACCTGTGTCTCTCCCCTTGGCAAAAAGCTCTGTATGAGTGTTGAGGGAGCGTATTCATAACAATGAAAGTTTCCCTGACTTCGTTCTCTTTTAAGTTTCCATTTATCTAGTTTTGGCTGCACTAGGTCCTTGTGGTCGTGTGGGCTTTTCTCTAGCTGTGGTGACCGGGGCGCCGTCTGGCTGCAGCACAGGCGTCTCCCTGCAGTGGCTTTTCTTGCTGTGGAGCACGGGCTCTGGGGCATGTGGGTTTGTCTGGCTGTGGCATGAGGGCTCAGCTGTCCTGCAGCACGTGGAATCTGCCCAGGCCAGGGATCTAACCCGTGTCCACTGCATTTGCAGGTGGATTCTTAACCACTGGACCACCAGGGAAGGCCACTTTGTTTTTTTAAAAATAAGCCTTACCTGGCTAAGGTATAGACTAAAGTCTGCTAACAAAGTAACTACCATCTAAAACCCTCCAACCCCCACACCTTTCTTCCCTCAAGTGCGTGAGAATTGTCAGTTAGCCCTCCTGCCTGCGGGCTCTCCCCTACCCACTGTGAAATCTTCCCTTCCTTGGTTCTGCTTACCCAGCCCTACTACAGACCTACCTTACTAGATAAAAGCACAGGTCGATAAATGAACCAATGGGCTACCAAGCCCAGGCTTCCATCATGGCCCACTGGCAACCTTTGGCCCAAGGTCTTTAGGCCCCACTTGGCCCTTTGGCGTCTTAAAGGGCAAAGTCAAGCCCCTGGCTGAGTTGCAGGCCACCCCACCAACCTCTGTAAGCCTGATTCATGTGGCCTGGTTGTGTCTTTGGATTTGGATTTGGAAATTTCACAGGTTGGGGTCAAGGCCCACCCTGCCTCTCACCCAGAGCTGCCCAAAAAAAAAAGAAGATGCATCCCTGAGCGTGTGTCTGCTGAGCCGCCATGAGAATGTGGAGGAACCCCTCCCTGGAAAACAAAACTCTGTGACCAGAATGAGGCAGCAGAGTAGCCGCCACTGCTGTGGGAGTTCTCTCTAGGGTCAGATGCTCGAATGTGCCCGGAGACAGCAGGCGGACAGATGGCCACGGCAGAGGCGTGGTAATGTTCATCAGAGAGTGTGCGACAGCAAGATCTTGCAAACAACCTAAATGCCCAGGGTTTTAGGTTGGATAAATGCAAGATAATGCATGTTTTCACTTGCAGTGAAATACAATGGATGGTCTGAAGCCAGCAAATGAAGGACAGAGCTATATTTACCCATGTGGAAAGATTTCCATGACATATTGTTGAGTAAAAAGAGTTGGTTATGAAACAGTAGATGATCCCCTTATCATAAAATATCACACACACACGCACACACACATGGAGATGTCTGGAAATCTGTTCACCAAACTGTTAACAGTAACTGTCTCCAGTTGGTAGAATTTAAGGGTAATTTTTGCTTTACCTTTTTTTTCTTTAAATTTTGAATTTTAAAGCATTCTGTATAACTAATTTTCATTTGGGAGTGAATAAATAAACAAGCAAAACCTAAAACCTTCCACTGTCCTGATCACAGTCCTGATGTTTCACATCCTCTCATCTCTTGCCAAACAATTCTGAGTCGGCCCCAGTGAGGACTGGGCAGGCCAGCAGGAGGACTGGGCATGGAGCTACTCTGTGCTGGAGGGAAGTGGCTCTACCACGAGCCATGGAACCTTTGAGAAGACAGTGAACCCTTCAGAGCCTCCATTTCTTCCCTGAGTGTCTGCCTCATAGGCTGGTGGGGAGGCAAAAACAGTGAGACAAGTGCTCATGTATCTTCTGGAGGGGATGGCGTAGGTCTTGCCTGCCCAGGCCAGTGCAGGAGCACAAACTCAAGGCCCCATGCACCAGACCCCATGACATGGGTCTGACCTCTCCTACTTCTGTAACTATGTGATCCTGAGCCCACACCTTCCTGCCAGGCTGTGGGCAGATGTGGGAGGAAGAAAGAGAAATCTATGAAGCCAAGCTCTTCCTGAGAGAAGTGGACAAAAATCCAGTCTTAATGAGGCCAAAATTAGAACCCATGGGCCGGGGGGAGGGCTAGGGGCCTGAGCCCAAGATCAGACCGGCCACTTCAGGGAAGGTGGGGACACCCCAAATCTCCTCCAGACCCCTCCACCCACCACCACCTCGCATATTCATACTCTTGTCTCCAAGGCACTCCCATTGCTCCCCTCAGCCCCCGACCCGCTTCCATCACTAGTTCACTTGTGAAGAATCTGAGAGCTGGAAGAAATCTCAGTAAATCAGCTTGTCCGATCGGTGTCTCGCATGCCCTCATCTTTGAGGAAAACAAGGCCTACAAGGGCAGCACTTTCTGCTGATGGGAATGTGGCTCCAGGCTCACACTCAGAGCCTGGTTCTCAGCTCACAGGATGCAGTGCAGGTTTGAGAAGTGGGGGGAGGGCACGTGTGACCTTGAGCAAGGTGACTTTCTTCCGCTGAGGGCAAGTCCTGGAGAGAAGCGCAACTGGGACCCATCAATCACCAACACTGCCAGAAGCTCGGGACTGAGTCTCAGTCTTAAAGGGGCTGGGGGCAGCGGACCACAGCCTCTACCACAGAGTGGGGAGAAACTTGCCTGAGATCACACAGCCAGGAAATGATGGAGTTGAATTCAAATCCAGATGGTCAAAGCCCACATATATATTTTTTTAACTTTATTGAAGTATAGTTGATTTAAATGTTGTGTCATGTCTGCTGTGTGTGACTCAGCTTTTTATATGTATTCTTTTCCATTACATTTTATCACAGGCTATTTAATATGGTTCCTTGTGCTCTACAGTAAGATCTTGTTGTTTACCCGTCCTATATATACTAGTGTTTGCATCTGCTAATCCCCAGTTCCCAGTTCTTCCCTAACCCAACTACCTCCCTTCTGGCAACTACAAGTCTGTTTTCTCTCCGTGAGTCTGTTCCTGTTTCATAGATATGTTGATTTGTGTCATATTTTAGATTCCACATATAAGGGATAGCATACGGCATTTGTCTATTTCTGACTGACTTCATTTAGTATGATAATCTCTAGATCTATCCATGTTGCTCCAGAAGGCATTATTTCATTCTTCTTGGTGGCTGAGTAATATTCCATTGTATTTATATACCACATGTTCTTTATCCATACATTTGTTGGTGTTCATTTAGATTGTGTCCATGTCTTGGCTATTGTAAACAGTGTTGCTATGAACATCAGGGTGCATATATCTTTTTGAATTTCAGTTTCATCTGGGTATATGCCCAGGAGTGAGATAGCTGGATCATATCACAACTCCAGGTTTTCAAAGAACCTCTGTACTGTTTTCCAAAATGGCTGCACCAATTTACGTTTCCAGCAACAGTGTAGAAGAGGTCCCTTTTTCTTCACACCCTCTCCAACATTTATTATTTGTAGACTTTTTAATGTTAGCCATTCTGACTGTCAAAGCTATGGTTTTTCCAGTAGTCATGTATGGATGTGAGAGTTGGACCATAAAGAAGGTTGAGTGCCAAAGAATTGATGCTTTCCATCTGTGGTGCTGGAGAAGACTCTTGAAAGTCCCTTGGACATCAAGGAGATCAAACAAGTCAACCCTAAAGGAAATCAATCCTGGATATTCATTGGAAGGACTGATGCTAAAGCTGAATCTCCAGTGCTTTGGCCACCTGATCTGAAGAGCTGACTCACTGGAAAAAACCCTAATGCTGGGAAAAATTGAGGGCAAAAGGAGAAGGAGGTGCCAGATGATGAGATGGTTGGATGGCATCACTGATTCAATGGACGTGAGTTTAAGCAAACTCAGGGAGATAGTGATGGACGTAGAAGCTTGGCATGCTCTAGTTCATGGCATCACAAAAAGTCGGACACAACTTAGCAGCTGAACAGCAACAATAGTTCTGACTGGTGTGAGGTAGTACCTCACTGCAGTTTTGATTTGCATTTCTCTAAAGCAATGTTGAGCATCTTTTCATGTTCCGGTTGGTCATCTGTATTTCTTCTTTGGGAAAATGTCTATGTATATCTTTTGCCCATTTTTCTATTGGGTTATTTGTCTTTTTTGTTAATTAGTTGTATGCACTATTTGTATATTTTGGAAATTAAGCCCTTGTCAGTCGCATCACTGGCAAGTATTTTCTCCCAGTCTGTAGTTTGTCTTTTCGTTTCATCTTCCTTTGCTGTACAGAAGATTGTAAGTTTGCTGCTGCTGCTGCTGCTAAGTCACTTCAGTTGTGTCCGACTTTGTGCGACCCCATAGACGACAGCCCACCAGGCTTCCCCGTCCCTGGGATTCTCCAGGCAAGAACACTGGAGTGGGTTGCCATTTCCTTCTCCAAAGCATGAAAGTGAAAAGTGAAAGTGAAATCACTCAGTCATGTCCGACTCCTCATGACCCCATGGACTGCAGCCTACCAGGCTCCTCCGTCCATGGGATTTCCCAGGCAAGAGTACTGGAGTGGGTTTGTAAGTTTGACTAGGTCCCATTTGTTTCTTTTTGGTTTTATCTCTATTGACTTGGGAGACTGACTTAAGAAAACATTGGTAATTTTTATGTCAGAGAATCTTTCACCTTTGTTCCCTTCTAGGAGTTTCATGGTGTCAGGTCTTATGTTTAGGTCTTTAAGCCACTTTGAGTTTATTTTTGTGTCTGGTGTGAGGATGCGTTCAAAATTCATTGACTTACATGTGGCTATCCCAACTTTCCTAACACCACTTGCTGAAGAGACTATCTTTTCCCCATTGCATATTCTTGCCTCTTTTGTCAAACATTAATTGCCCATAGGTGTGTGGGTTTATTCCTGGGCTCTCTATTGTGTTCCAGTGACCTATATGTCTGGTTTTGTACCAGTACCAAGCTGTTCTGATTCCTGCAGCTTTGTAGTATTGTCTGAAGTCTATAACCCTCCCACTTTGCTTTGGCAATTCTGGGTCTTTTATGGTTCCATATAAATTGTAGGATTATTTGTTCTAGTTCTGTGAAAAATGTCATAAGTAATTTGACAGGGATCACATTAAACCTGTAGATTGCTTTGCGTAGTATGGCCATTTCAACAATATTAATTCTTCCAGTCCAAGAGCATGCAAAGCCCAGATCTTAATCTCAATACTCATGTGAATGTCTAATGATTAAAGAGTGTGCTTACTGTGCTGGGCATTGTACCAGGCACTTTCTGTAAGTTATATAGCTTACCTCTCAAAACAATCCTCAAAAGCAGGTATATGGTATTACAGCCACATTTTACAGATGAAGCACTTGAAGCTTGGTGATGAAAAGTAACTGGCCCAAGGTCACTCAGGTCAGTCAGGATTTGAGCCCAGAGCCACTACATGGTAAGGCCACACTGATAAACTGAACCCTTGTTCAGTAGCTTGTGGATAATGTGCGTCTTCTGAATGTTTTCTGGAGTAAGAGGAGAACATGGTGAACTTGACCTCTGCAAGCTGCCTACTGGTCTGCAGGCTGACAGACAGCTGAGGAGGCTGAGCCCACCTGGGGTCTGCACTGTTCTGTAGGCTCCCTACTCTAAGCCTGGCTGGAGGAGTCCAGGTCTCACCTCTGCTCACAGCTCAAGTTCAAGCAGGGCTGCTGGCACTGGGCACCAAACAGGCAACCTAGAGTTTGGTTCCATGATCCCCACAGAGTCCTTCCCAGAGGACTCTGGGAAGCTCAGTTCAGAGAGCTGTAAATGAGGGTCATCCTCATTGTTATTCCTGCATTGCTCCAGTACTGAGAGGACTGCTGGAGAGAAACGATTGTAACACATATTGCAAACCACAAGTGCTAGCTGTGTTCTGCAGCATCATCAGCCCCAGCAAAAGATTATCTTTGACAGCCAGAAACCCCACATTCCTTGGACATAGTGTGTTTCCTCCTTGGGGGTTGGGTGTGGCCCTCTCTACCCATGACAGGCTGTCCTGGGAACCCAGATCCCTGTGCCTCAAAGCCTGGCAGCTGTACAGGGAAGGCTGACAGGGAGGAACAGGCCAGAAGTCTGCTTGCCGTGTTCTCCCAGGCTCTTCTCTCCCCTCCTCAATTAACAGTTTGTGTTTGGAAAAGATCTATCCCCAGACCCAGTTATTCAAGGGTAGAGACCAAGCCTGCCTTCTGTCCACTGCAGTCCCAGGGCCAAGCTCAATCTGGAATATAGCTATAGCCTGAAAGAATGAATGCATGGGCAAGAGAGATATGATGCTAGTTTTCCATTCTGGAAGTGGACCTTTCCAGGAGGAGTCTCTGGCAATTCCCAGACTATGGAGCTGACAAAGAAAGGATTACTGCTGGCATCAGGGTTGGCCAGTGTCTATCCCTAGGCATGAAGCTGGCCCCTTTCCCAGGATGTGTATATAGTTTGCTGAGTGGCTTAAACAACAAAAATGTAGTGTCTCAGTTTTGGAGGCTAGAAGTCCAAGGTCAAGACGTCAGTAGATTGATTCCTCGTCTTGTAGATTGCCCCAATCTTGGTCTGTATCTTCATATGTATGCCTGTGTCTCTATATCCAAATATCCCCTTTTTACAAGGATATCAGTCATACTGGCGGAGAAGGCAATGGCACTCCACTCCAGTACTCTTGCCTGGAAAATCCCATGGATGGAGGAGCCTGGTAGGCTGCAGTCCATGGGGTCCCTAAGGGTCGGGCACGACTGAGCAATTTCACTTTTGCTTTTCACTTTCATGCATTGGAGAAGGCAATGGTACTCCACTCCAGTACGCTTGCCTGGAAAATCCCATGGATGGAAGAGCCTGGTAGGCTGCAGTCCATGGGGTCCCTAAGAGTCGGGCACGACTGAGCAACTTCACTTTTGCTTTTCACTTTCATGCATTGGAGAAGGCAATGGCAACCCACTCCAGTATTCTGGCCTGGAGAGTCCCAGAGACAGAGGAGCCTAGTGGGCTGCCATCTATGGGGTCGCACAGAGTCAGACACGACTGAAACCACTTAGCATCAGCAGCAGCAGCAGCAGTCATATTGGATTAAGACCCATCTTCATGACCTCATCTTAACTAATTCCATCTACAACAACCCTATGTTAAAGTAAGGTCATGCCAGAGGGACAGGCAGGCTGAAGGGCCACCTGCCCCAGCTGCTAAGCTCAGGGGATGGTTTGAATAAATTATTTCTTTCAGTAAGAGATAGCCTTTCTGTGTCAGTGAGTGTGAATGCACCCACATGTCCATGATGGATATGTGTGCCTGTGTGTAAGCATATACACCCATTTCCAGGCCTTTCCTCAGGAAAGGATGACAGGAAATATCCTCATCCAGAGGCATTCTGAAATACTGGGAATTAGGACTTCAGCATGTGAATTTGGGAGGAGATCATCCTACGCATGACAGTTTGCTCTTATTTTGTTGGTCAGGGTTGGGCAGAGAATGCCCCACACTCTCTCTGTCCCACCCCCACCAGTGCCGAACAGTCGAGGTGGACAATGTTTGGGTGAGATGTCCCCCCAAATCAGGCCATCTTGGCAGCACTCCCCAGGCCCCAAGATGTGCTCTGACTCTCTGTTTACCTTCCCTCACGAAGGGACAGAGGCGCGGTCCAGACGGTGCGACACACAGATGGACGGGGCATGGCTGAGAGCTTGGGCGCAGCTGGGAGGAAGGTGGCTCTCCCAAGGCCCATTTCTCCGGAGTGTGCTTATACCCCATCCGGGCTCCCCCACCCTCCTTCCTTTCTCCCCTCCACTTTCTTTCCCCTTCTCAGTTCCATCTGCCCTAGGGTTCCTAGACTGGCTTTACTCATCATGTACTGCACTGAAGTGGTAGTGTGGTGTCTTTCAAGGATGCTGCATTTTGTCCATTCAGTCCCCAACATTCATCGTTACCTCATCTCTCCCTCCTGACATCCCTTCTGGGGAGCTATTAGTATCAGTCCCATTCTACAGGAGAGGCAAGTGAGGCCATGAGAATGGAGGAACACACTGGGATTTGAACCCAGGCACAGCCAGCCCCAGGGCATGGTGGTGGCAAGCTGGCGTGCCTGCCACAGCCTCCAGAACCCTCCAGCCAAAGTCCAGGTGCAATTGCCCTTATCTCCAGCACTCAGATCTCCATAATCATCTCAGAGCCCTGGTCAGGCGGGCCCCCGACCCAGGGCAGGAAGCCTGGGTCAGCATTTGTGGGTATATGGGATCCTCACTGATAACAGAAGTGCTGGCCCTGCTCAGGTTAGAGATGTGAGCTTATCTTTGAAAGGACAGAATTTCACAGCAAAGCTTGTCAGCCACTGGCTGCTCAGCTGAGCCTCAGGGCAGGAAGTCCCTCCTTTTGAGGGGCTACCAAGGGCTGAGAGAGTTTCTGCCTGCAGATCTGTGCCATCAGTGTTCCTGGATGAAGGGTCTCTGGCCCCACAGCAGAGAGTAGGTGTGGCCAGGAAGGAGGGACATGCAGGCTGACAGGGGCACCGGGCCCAGCTACGAAGCTTGGGGGATGGTTTGATTAATGTATTTCTTTCAGTAAGAGACAGCCCCCTGCATCAGTGCCTGTGCACACACCCACCAATACATGATACATGCGTGTACCCACATGTAATCTTGCACACCCACTTCCAGACTTTTCTTCTTGTGAAAAGACAGAGCTCTGATTCCTACCAGGAAAGGATGACAGGAAATGTCCTCACCCAGAGGTGTCTCAGGACTCCAGCTTTTGAAGCCCTTCCTTTTTTCCTTCCCATTTCCATCTCCACCAAAGGCTACAGAACTTGTAAAGAGTTAGGCCTCCTCCCTCCCCCAACCTTAGGTCGGGTACTAAGAAGGATCCACTGGGGTTGGGGTGGAGGTTGCTTTAGCTGAAATGCATCTGCTTTGCAGAGTCTCCTCTTAGGCAATTTCATATTTTTTATTGTGAAAAAATACACATAACATAAAATTTTACCATTTTAACCATTTTTAAGTGTACAGTTCTGTGGCAATAAGTACCTGCATGCTGTTCTGCAACCATCATCACCATCCACCTCCAGAACCTTTTCCTTTTCCCCAACTGAAACTCTACATGTGAAACACTAACTCCCCCCCGCTCCCCCCATTCCTCCACAGCCCCTGCCCCCAGCCCCTGGCAACAATCCTTCTACTTCTGTCTCTGTGAGTTTGACTTCTCTGAGTATCTCATATAAGAGGAATCATCTGTCCTTTTGTGCCTGGCTTATTTAATAATTCACATAGCATGATATCTTCAAGGTTCATCCACGTTGTGTGTGTCAGAATTTCATTCCTTTTTAAGGTTAAATAAATATTCCATTAACCTCTCTACCACATTTTGTTTATATATTCATCTGTCTATGGACATGGGTTGCTTCCACCTTTTTAATGCTGCTGTGGATATGAGTGTGCAGGTAACATTTTGAGTCCCTGCTTTTGATTCTTTTGTATATATACCCAGAAATGGAATTGCTGGATCACATGGTAACTTCATCTTTAATTTTTTAAGGAACTGCCATGCTGTTTTCAACAGAGGTGGCACTATTTTACATTCCTTTCTAACAATGCACAAAGGTTCCAATTTCTCCATATCCTTTTCAACACTTGCTTTATTTTTCTTTTTTGTAATAGGCATCCTAATGGGTATGAGGAGGTATTTAACTGTGCCTTGGGTTTGCATTTCCCTAATGGCTGGTGATCTTGAGCATCTTTCATGTGCTTATTGGCCGTTACATTAGGTTGGTGCAAAAGTAATTATGGTCTTGGACTCCGAATTTTAAATCATTTTAACTAGACTCAAACACATATTTATTAAACAAAATAGAAACCATTACAATCAATGCATTTTTGTCAATGAGAAATAAGTTTGTTTATTCTTGTAGCATAAAAATCCATGCTTAGGGATTCGGCAAACTCTCGGAAAGCATTTTCTGCCTCCTACTGGTTGTGAAAACATTATTATTCCTTGCAAGAACTTGTTGAGAGGCTTGAAGAAGTGGTAGTTGGTTGGCAAAAGGTCAGGTGAACATGGAGGATGAAGCAAAAGTTCATAGCCCAAGTCGCTCCGCTTTTGAAGTGCTGGTTGTGTGCCGTGCAGTCAGGCGTCATAGTGGAGAAGAATTGGGCTCTTTCTGGTGACCAACACGACCTGGAGGTGTTGCCGTTCTCAGTGCATCTCATTGATTTGCTGGGCATACTCTTCAGATGGAATGGTTTTACTGGGATTCAGAAAACCAGCAGCAGATCACCAAACAGTGACCATGACCCTCTTTTTGGTGCCAGTTGGCTTTGGGAGGTGCTTTGGAACTTCTTCTTGGTCCAGCCACTGAGCTGGTCATCACTGGTGGTTGTATAAACTCCACTTTTCATTGCACATCACAATCCAATTGAGAAATAACTTGTTGCATAGATTAAGAGAAGATGACACTTTAAAATGTAGATTTTTTTTTTTAAATTTGCAGTTAGCTCATGAGGCATCCACTTACCAAGCTTTTTCACCTTTCCAGTTTGTTTCAAATGCCAAACGACTATAGAATGGTAGACACTGAGTTCTTGGGCAACTTCTTGTATAGTTGTAAGAGGATCAGATCCGCTCAGTTGGTCGTTGTCAACTCTGATGGCCAGTCACTGTTTCCCCCACCTTCAAGGCTCTAGTCTCCCTTGAAAAACTTCTTGAATCACCACTGCACTGCACTGTACATTTGTTAGCAGTTTCTGGGCCAAATGCATTGTTGATGTTGTGAGTTGTCTCTGCTGCTTTATGACCCATTTTGAACTCAAATAAGAATATTGCTCAAATTTGCTTTTTGTCTAATATCATTTTCATATAAAATAAACAGTAATAATTCATTAGCAGAAAACATAAATTAAGAAATGTTCATTAAAATTAAATATAACCACATTTATTTAAAAATGTATTCCAATATCAAATGGCAAAGTTCAACAATGCAAAATCAAAATTACATTTGCACCAACCTAATATGCTATTGTATATCTTCTTTGGAGAAATGTCATTTGAGTCCTTAGACAACTTAAGATTTTTTAAAAAAACTCCTATTCTGGATGTTCTGAAGGTCATTGGGATATTTTTTCTGAAGTTGCTTGCAGCCTATCCTGGGGCTCCCCACCCAGATATTGCTATGGGAATAGGAGGTGAGTGGGGAGCCACAGAGAGAAGTCTCAGCCAGCTTGGACCCTTGCCTGGAGAACTTTGCTCTCAGGAGTTCAAACCTTGAGAAATCCAGAAGCTTGGGTTGAGCTAGAGCCAGTTTCTGGGTGGCTCAGCTCAGAATGCATGCATCCCCCAAGACAGAAATGCCAGTTTTGAGAGAGCTTTACCTGGGCTGGGAGGGCAGCTGACCCAGTGCCTGGTGCAGGGAATGGGCAGTGCCCGCCTCCAAAGTTGCCTTTGGGCTCCCAGTCACTTGAGATTTTCTGGAAAGAATTTGCTATCCACAGGCCCCATGACTGCTAGGATCATTTAGGACGTCCTCAGAACTTTCTGCTGATAGGAAAGATTACAATCAGGTTTGTGTCCAGAAGGTGGTGAGTTTATCATCTGCCTCAGCTCAGGATTTATCATCATTACCAACCCATCTCCTGTTTTATTAATTTATTATCCCCCTTTTATCCTTGGACCCAATTCCTGTCCCCATTCCTCCCTGATCCCATCATGGGCATCCGTTCTACTGTGTTTGGATGTGCCTTCTTGCATTTATGTAAAGCATATGTGTCTTCATGGGTATGTCTCTTGAATACATTGTCCTGTGCTAAGAAATGTCAATCTCCTCCTCACCTTATCTTTCACTTAATGCAATGTTTTACAAACCAGTCCAGATCCCATGATGTATTTCTAATTCACAGAGGCTCTCACCGTTGGGAAATGGCCAGCCAGGTGCCTCCATCTCTGGATACACCTTCACTCTTGAGATTTTTAACTGAGTGATTCAAGTCATCTGTATCTTTGGTTTTTTTGCTTGTTTTTCTTTTTTCCCCCTAAGTTATCTCTTCCTGAGGCAAAGGTTTCAGGTAAAATCTTCAGCTGAAATTGTTAAACTGTTTTTTTCCTGCAGCTCTATACGTGGCTGCTTTATATATATTAGGCTTCTGTTGGAGGCATTGGTTTGTGGCCATTTTACCAAATGTTATATCATTCTTTGACAATATGATGTTTTTTCTCTTGAATTATATTTTGTTATTAATCTTGCTCTTCTGGCATTCTTTGGTTCATGTTCACCTGATATACCTTTTTCTGTTTCTTTTTTATTTTTCTCTATTATTTTAATAAACTCCCTAGTGGCTCAGATGGTAAAGAATCTGCCTGCAATGAGGGAGACCTGAGTTCAGTCCCTGGGTTGGGAAGGTCCTCTGGAGAAGGAAATGACAACCCACTCCAGTATTCTTGAAAAATCTCATGGATAGAGGAGCCTGGAGGGCTGCAGTCCACAGGGTCACAAAGAGTCAGACGTGACTGAGCAACTACTGCTGATTGATTATAGTCAGGGTATCAACACTAGGAGTTTCTGTCAAGATATATCCTGCCTTTATATAATTATCCTTAGTGACAGTTTGTTTGCAATTATTATTAATACTATTTATTGTATGAGGACTTATTTCTACCTTATTTTATATATTCTATTTACTATATATTGTTGCTTTTTCCTTTCCTACCTTCAAAAGAAAGTATTTTTTATAACCATGTAAAATTCACATCTGTGAATGATTGAATAAATAAGTGGGAGGAGAAGGACAAATCTTCCTTACAGAAGAATTTCAAATGATAAACAGAAGGAATGAGTGAAATAGAAAATCACCGTTAGAGTGCTACATAGTGATTCCTGCAAGCAGGACCTACAAGTAAATGCTAAGATCAGGGAGAAAAGCCCTAAGAAGCAGCAGCGTACCTACATGGACTCTAAGTATTTCCTCTGAAATATTGTTGATTAGTACACTAGCTTTGGCCATTTCCTTTGATACTCTTCCCTCAGGGAAAAGGAGTTTAACTCCATTTCCCTCGAGATAGGCCGGACTGAGTGACTGGCTTCTCACCAATAGAATCTGAAAAGGGGAAAATAGCAGCTTTACAGTGGAGAAGCCTGACAGACACCACCCTGACCACATGAACAAGACCAATATGATCAATAATAAATCACACTGATATCAGTCCCACATGATTTTATGAGGAGAGCACTTCACCTCTCTATTATTCTCCGCCCAAATCCATAACCCCACACTAGTCATGAGAGAATATCAGACAAATCCAAGTTGAGAGATATTCTATAAATTTCCTGACCATCATTCATCAAAAGTTAAGGTCATGAAAAATGAGAGACAGATACAATGGTAGACTGCAAGAATTCAAGGAGTAATGGTAACTAAGTGCATCACAGTATCCTGATGGGATCCTAGAACAGAAAGGGCATTAGTGGAATGTTAACTTCTTAATTTTGGTGAGTACGTCATGGTTATATAAGACGTTAACATTGAAGGGATTGGATTGGAATAAAAACTGACCTTTTCCAGTCCTGTGGCCACTGCTGTGTTTTCCAAATTTGCTGGCATATTGAGTGCAGCACTTTCACAGCATCATCTTTCAGTCATCTCACACGCTAGTAAAGTAATGCTCAAAATTCTCCAAGCCAGGCTTCAGCAATACGTGAACCGTGAACTCCCTGATGTTCAAGCTGGTTTTAGAAAAGGCAGAGGAACCAGAGATCAAATTGCCAACATCCGCTGGATCATGGAAAAAGCAAGAGAGTTCCAGAAAAACATCTATTTCTGCTTTATTGACTATGCCAAAGCCTTTGACTGTGTGGATCACAATAAACTGTGGAAAATTCTGAAAGAGATGGGAATACCAGACCACCTGACCTGCCTCTTGAGAAATCTGTATGCAGGTCAGGAAGCAACAGTTAGAACTGGACATGGAACAACAGACTGGTTCCAAATAGGAAAAGGAGTACGTCAAGGCTGTATATTGTCACCCTGCTTATTTAACTTCTATGCAGAGTACATCATGAGAAACGCTGGACTGGAAGAAACACAAGCTGGAATCAAGATTGCCGGGAGAAATATCAATAACCTCAGATATGCAGATGACACCACCCTTATGGCAGAAAGTGAAGAGGAGCTAAAAAGCTCTTGATGAAAGTAAAAGAGGAGAGTGAAAAAGTTGGCTTAAAGCTCAACACTCAGAAAATGAAGATCATGGCATCCGGTCCCATCACTTCATGGGAAATAGATGGGGAAACAGTGGAAATAGTGTCAGACTTTATTTTTTGGGGCTCCAAAATCACTGCAGATGGTGACTGCAGCCATGAAATTAAAAGACGCTTACTCCTTGGAAGAAAAGTTATGACCTAGATAGTATATTCAAAAGCAGAGACATTACTTTGCTGACTGAGTGAACTCCGGGAGTTGGTGATGGACAGGGAGGCCTGGCGTGCTGCGATTCATGGGGTCGCAAAGAATCGGACACGACTGAGCAACTGAACTGAACTGAACATGAAGGGAAGCTGTGCTACATGGACTCTCTTTATAATTCTTCTGAAATCTAAAATTCTTAAGTTGAAGTTTAAAAGATACAGCTGTATATAAAAGCTTAAAGAAATAAGGCAATCACAGAGATGAAAATAAAGCAACAAGAGAATACCAGGAATAAACAGATTTAATATTTTAAAACAAAAAATGTAATTCTTAAAATGTCAACTAGGCAGAGATAAAAGAGAAATGGGAGTTAATACACTACTACAGATACAGTGCTGAGAGATAAGTAGAGGGAAAACATAAAGGAAGCACTATTTAAGAGATATGAAGGTTAGACTAAAAAGCTCTAATGTAAGCATGTGTATATAATTAGATCCTTAAAAATGGAGAGCAAAGAGAATGAAAGAAAGTATTTAAAGGGATAATGGCTTTTATTAAAGTTTGCAAAAATGTATACTTAGTTGAATAAGCTGAATATAAAGATAAATCCATATCTAGACACAGCTCAGTAAAACTGAAGAGATAAAAGACAAATATAAGATCTTCAAGACAGCCAGAGAGAAAGGTGAGGTCACTCTAAAGATTCCATGATTTAAAGGACAGTGGACTCCTCAACAGCAACATAGCAGTCAGAAGACAGTGAATACAATCTTGCCAATGTTGATAGAAAATAACTATCAACCTAGAATTATAAACCTGTAAAACTATCTTCTGAGATTGAGGGGTGATAGAAATTGAAACTTTACCATCAACAAACCTGCACTATAGAGGGGGAAATGATCTCACAAGAGCAGTCTAAGATTTAAAATAAGAGGGAATGCCAAGTAGGTAAATGGAAATAACATGATAAACCAAACAACCATTGTCTTTAAAAATAATAGTGGTTTTATGGATATTATCAAACTCAGAGGTTGTGCCAATTTACATAGCCACCAGCAACATACGAAAATACCCATTCATGCATCTCTCTGATAACCTATTACCACACTTTATGACTGTTACTAAACAAATAGGTGAAGATGGTATCTCAGTTCAGTTGCTCAGTTGTGTCCGACTCTTTGTGACCCCATGAATTGCAGCACGCCAGGCCTCCCTGTCCATCACCATCTCCCGGAGTTTACCCAAACTCATGTCCATCGAGTTGGTGATGCCATGCAGCCATCTCATCCTCTGTCGTCCCCTTCTCCTCCTGCCCCCGACCCTACCCAGCATCAGAGTCTTTTCCAATGAGTCAATTCTTTGCATGAAGTGGCCAAAGTATTGGAGTTTCAGCTTCAACATCAGACTTCCAGTGAACACCCAGGACTGATCTCCTTTAGGATGGACTGGTTGGATCTCCTTGCAATCCAAGGGACTCTCAAGAGTCTTCTCTAACACCACAGTTCAAAAGCATGAGTTCTTCGGCCCTCAGCTTTCTTCACAGCTGTGAAATTAAAAGACACTTATTCCTTGGAAGGAAAGTTATGACCAACCTAGATAGCATATTGAAAAGCAGAGACATTACTTTGCCAACAAAGGTCTGTCTAGTCAAGGCTATGGTTTTTCCAGTGGTCATGTATGGATGTGAAAGTTGGGCTGTGAAGAAAGATGGCATCTCAGTGAGTTTTAATTTGCATTTCTTTTAGTATGAATCTGTTGATGTGGCATAGTTATTCTTTCCTAATTTTTTGACTTTGCCTGTGATTATGGTATCTTTTGCCACAGAGAATTTTTAAAATTTTATGTAGTACAATTTTCTCCTTGTCTTTTAAGGCTCCTTGCATGTTGTGCCATTCTTAAAAGTGCTTTCTCATCTGCAAAGTTATTTAACTCTTCCATTGCTTTCTCATTATTCATGCTTTCTTTTTTTTAATATTTGTTTAGTGAGTCAGAATCTTTCATTGCATGTAGGATCTTTCATTGTGGTGTGCAGGTTCAGTTCCCCACAGCGTGTGGGATCTTAGTTCCCCCACCAGGGACTGAACCCATGTCCCCTGCATTGCAAAGTGGATTCTTCATTTAGTTTCATTTTCTTTTTTTAACATTTACATATTTGGTCAATCTTAGAATTATCTTACTGTGAAGTATGTGGTATTGATAAACTTTTTTTTCCCCAGACAACCTACCCTGTTTGCCTAGCGGTTTTGTATTGAATAGTTTTCCTCCACTGATTTGGAATTTTGACTTTATCATATCATAAAATTCCTTTGTATTTGAATCTATTCCTGTGCTTTCTGTTTGTTCCACTGATCTCTCTCTCTCTCTTCTGTGCCTGTACCACACTACTTTAATTATAATAGGTGTGATAAGATAAGACACTTTAATTGCTGATAAGTCTGGCTCCCTCTCATTTGTCCTGGATATTCCTACTTGTTTGTTTTAAAAAATTCTTGGATTTTTTTTTTTGAGGTAGCATTGATTTATAATATTTAACCTGTTGGTATTTTTATTGAAGTTTTATTAAATTTATAAACCTAGAGTAGATGGACTTTCTAAAAATGTGGTAGTTTTTCTGTTTGTTTAAATCTGTAGTATTCCGTAGTAGAATTTTAATGTTTTATTGATAAATATATTGCATAAATCTCATTATGTTTATTCCTAATTGTTCCATTTTTTGTTTTGCTATTACAAATTGATTTTTGTTTTAAAAATTTTATTGAAGTATGGTTGATTTACCATGTTGTGTTAATTTCTGCTGTTCAGCAAAGTGATTCAGTTGTATATATGTATATTCCTTTTTATATCTTTTTCCATTATGGTTTATCACAGGATATTGAATATAGGTCCCTGTGCTATACAATAGGACCTTGTTGTCTACCCATTCTCTATATAATAATTTGCATCTGCTAACCCCAAACTCCCAATGCATCCCCCCCACTTGGCAACTACTAGCCTATTCCTTTTGTCTATTTGTTCTGTAGACAAGTTCATTGGTGTCATGATTCAGATTCGACTTGTAAGTGACAGCACATTGTCTTTCTCTTTTTGACTTACTTCACTTAGGAGGATAATCTCTAGGTTCATCAATGTTGCCGCAAATGGCATTATTTCATTCTTCTTTATGGCTGAGTAGTATTCATGTATATATGTACAACATCTTCCTTGTCCATCCTTCTGCTGGCGGACATTCAGGCTGCCTCCATGTCTTCGCTTTGTGAACACAGAGGTGTGCGTATCTTTTTGAATTACAGCCTTGTTCAAATATATGCCCAGGAGTGGAATTGCTTGATCATACAGCAACTCTATTTTTAGTTTTTTGAGGAAACTCTATAATGATTTCCATAGTTGCTACACCAACTTACATTCCCACCAATGGGGTAGGAGGGTTCCCTTTTCACCACACCCTCTCCAGAATATATTATTTGTAGATTTTTTAATGATGACCATTTTGACTGGTGTGAGGTGATACTTCATTTTAGCTTTGATTTTCATTTCCCTAATAATTAGCAATGTTGAACATCTTTTCATGTGCCTGTAGGCCATCTGTTTGTCATCTTTGGAGAAATGTCCGTTTAGTTTCAATCAGGTTGTTTGGGTTTTTTATTGTACATATATCAAAAACAGCTGTTTGTATATTTTGGAAATTAAGCTCTTGTCAGTCACATCATTAGCAAATATTTTCTCCCATTCTGTAGACTGCCCATTTTATTTTGTTTATGGTTTCCTTTGTTGTGAAAAAGCTTGATTGGGTCCCATTTATTTTTGCTTTATTTCTATTGCCTTGGGAGACTGACCTAAGAAAACATTGGTACAGTTATATCAGGGAATATTTTGCCTATGTTCCCTTCTAGGAGTTTTATGATGTCATAAAACTTATGTTTAAGTCTTTAGGTCATTTTGAGTTTGTGTCTGATGTGAGGGTGTGTTCTAACTTCATTGATTTACATGTTGCTGTCCAACTTTGCCAACACCAGCTGCTAAAGAGACTGTCTTTTCCCCATTGTACATTCTTGCCTCCTTTATTGAAGATTAGTTGACCCTGGGTATTGAAGTTATTTCTGGGGTCTCTATTCTATTCCATTGATTGATATGTCCATGGATTCCATTAATCCATGTGCCAGTACCATGCTGTTTTGATTATTGTTGCTTTGTAGTATTGTCTGAAGTTTAGGACGGTTATGTCCCCTGCTTTCCTGCTTTGTTCTTTTTCCTAAAGATTGCTTTGGCAATTATGGGTCTTTTACGGTTTCATATAAATTTTAGGGTTGTTTTAGTTCTATGAAAAATGTCATGGGAAAATTGATAGGGATAACAATAGATTTGTAGCTTGCTTTGGGTAACATGGCCTTTTAACAATACTGATTCATCCAATCCAAAAGCATAGGTTATCTTTCTATTTCTTTGAATCATCTTCAGTTTCCATTACTAATGTTTTATGCATTTGTGCTCACTCACTTCAGTCGTGTCTGACTCTTTATGACCCTGTGGACTGTAACCCACCAGGTTCCTCAGTCCATGGGATTCTCCAGGCAAGAATACTAAAGTTGGTTGCCATGCCTTCCTCCAGGAGATCTCCCAAACCAAGGATCAAACCCACATCTCCTATGGTTCCTGCATTGCAAGTGGATTCTTGACCTGCTGGGCCACTGGGGAAGCCCCTATAAGTGTTTTACAGTCCTCAGCATAATAGTCTTTCACCTCCTAGTGAGGTTTATTCCTAAATGTTTTATGTTTTTGCTGCAATTTTAACAGAGATTGTTTGTTTCAGGTTCCTTTCTGATTGTTTCAGGTTCCTTTCCTTTTACTGTTAATGTAGAGAAATACAACCAATTTCTGTATGTTAATCTTGAATTCTCCTACTTTGTTGAATTTGTTTATCAGTTCTATCAGGTTGGTACAAATTAACTGTAGATTTTAAATCACTATAACTAGGTTCCAACTTATCTTTATCAATTAAAAGAGGAACCATTACAATCAACACACTTTTGCCAATGAGAAATAAGTTTGTTTATTCCTGTAATGTAAAAATCTGTGCTTCACAATTCAACAAACTGTTGGAAAGTATTTTCTGCCTCCTGTTGGTTTTAGGAGCATTTTCCCTGCAAAAAGTTGTCGAGATGCTTGAAGACATGGTAGTCAGTTGGTGAGAGGTCAGGAGAATATGGCAGATGAAGCAAACCTTCATAGCCCAATTTGTTCAACCTTTGAAGTGCTGGTTGCGTGACATGCAGTGGGGCATTGTCGAGGGGAAGAATTGGACCCTTTTTGTTGACCCTTTTTGATGCTGGCTGCAGGTGTTTCAGTTTTGGGTTCATCTCATCAATTTGCTGAGCGTTCTTCTCAGATATAACGGTTTTGCCAGGATTCAGAAAGCTGTATTGGATCAAACTAGCAGCAGACCACCAGTGACAATGACCTTTTTTTGGTGCAAGTTTGGTTTTGGGAAGTGCTTTGAAGTTTATTCTCAGTCCAACCACTGAGTTAGTCATTACTGGTTGTCATACGACATCCACGTTTTGTCGCACATCACAATCCAATCGAGAAATGCTTTGTTGCTGTTGTGTAGAATAAGAGAAGACATTTCAAAGTGACTATTTCTTTTTTATTTGTGGTCAGCTCATGAGGCACCCCTTATCAAGCTTTTCACCTTTCCAATTTGCTTCAAATGCTGAATGATCATAGAATGGTTGGCATTCAGTTCTTTGCAACTTCTCATTTAGTTGTAAGAGGATTAGCTTCAGTGGTTGCTGTCAATCGGTCGTTGTCAACTTCCTATGGCTGGCCTCTATGCTCCTCATCTTCAAGGCTCTCCTCCCCTTTGCAAAACTTCTCAAACCACCACTGCACTGTACATTTGTTAGCAGTACGAATGCAGGCCAAATGCATTGTTGTTGTTGTGAGTTTTCTCCACCGCTTTACAACTCATTTTGAACTCGAATTAAGAAATCACTCAAATTTGCTTTTTGTCTAACATCATTTCTATAGTCTAAAATAAATATAAAATAAACAGCAAATATTAAGTCTTTAGAAAAAACATAAAGCAAAAAATGTGCATTAAAATGGTATATAACATAACCACATTTATTAGGAATGTATTCCAGTATCAAACGGCAGAGTTCAATGATGCAAAACTGCAATTACTTTTATACCAACCTAATTGTTTTTGTGTGGAGTGCTTACATTTTCATATATAGTATCATGTCATCTGCACATAATGGCAATTTTAACTCTTCCTTTTCAATTTGGATCTTTAATTCCTTTTTTGTATCCAGTTTTTGTGGCTAGGACTTCCAATACTGTGTTGAATAGAAGTGGTAACAGTGAGTATCCTTGTCTTTTTCCTGGTTTTAGCAGTAAGGCTTTCAGTTTTTCACCATTGAGTATTATACTGGGCTGTGGGTTTGGAATAAATAACTTTTATTAGGTTGAGATATGTTCCTTCTACACCCACTTTGGTAGGAGAGTTTATCATGAATGGATGTTGAGTTTTATCACATGCCTTTTCCATATCTGTTGAAATGATGGTGTGGTTTTGTCTTTGTTGATCTGGTGTATCACATTGACTGATTTGCATTCGTTGAACCATCTTTATGACCCTGGGATAGATCAACTTGGTTATGGTGTATTAGCTCAGCTGGTAAAAAATCCACCTGCAACACAGGAGATCCCAGTTTGACTCCTGGGTCTGGAAGATCCCCTGAAGAAGGGATAGGCTACCCCCTCCAGTATTCTTGGGCTTCCCTGGTAGCTCAGACAGTAAAGAACCCGCCTGCAATAAGGGAAACCTGGGTTCAACCCCTGGGTTGGGAAGGTCCCCTGGAAGAGGGCATGGAAACCCACTCCAGTGTTCTTGCCTGGAGAATCCCCCATGGACAGAGGAGCCTGGCAGGCTATAGTGCATGGGGTCAGACACACCTGAGTGACTGAGCACACCACAGCGTGATCTTTTTTATGTGTTGTTTTGTGGTTTGTGAATGTTTTGTTGAGGATCTCTGCATCTGTATTCATCAGTATTGCCCTGTAAGTTTCTTTTTTGGCCAAGTCTCTGTTGGGTTTTGGTATCCGGGTGATGGTGGCTTCATAGAATGTCTTTGGGAGTGTTCCCTCCTCTTCAGTCTTTTGAAAGAGTTCAAGAAGGATTGGTATACATTCTTCTTTGTATGTTTGGTGGAATTCTCCTATGAAGCCATCTGGTCTTGAACTTTTGGTTGTAGGGAGATTTTTAATTACAGATTCTTAAATAGATTTGTTACTTCCATTAGTTTTTCTAACCAGTTGTTTGTAAATGTGAAAGCTAGTTTCTAAATATTAATTTTAAACCAGACATCTTACTGAATTATTTTGCTGTTTATAATATTTTCTCTTTAATTAGCATTTTTAAAGCAGTTTTAGGTTCACAGCAAAATTGAACGGAAAAATATGAGAGTCCCCACATACCCCTGCCCTTCCCCCAGCACATACACAATTTCCCTCATCATCAATATCCTACATCAGAGTGGTACATTTATCATGACTGATGAACCGACACTGACATATTACCAACCAAAATCCATAGTTTATATTAGAGTTCATTCTTTCTGTTGCACATTTGATGCAATGTGCAAAATCCATGGGTTTTAACAAATCCATAATGACATGTATCTATCATTATAGTATCATACAGAAGAGTTTCCCTGCCCTAAAAATTCTATACTCCATTTATTCATTCCTTCTACCCCATAGGCCCCTGGCAAACACTCATCCTTATACTACTTCTATAGCTTTGCCTTTTCTAGAATATTACACAGTTGGAATCGGTGTGCAGTTGGCTACAGTATGTAGCCTTTTTAGATTCACTTCTTTCACTTAGCAATCCGTACTTAAGCTTCCTCCATGTCTTTTCATGGTTTGATGGCTCATTTATTTTAGCCCTGATAATAGTTCATGTCTGCCTGAATCACAGTTTATTTATTCATTCATCTACTGAAGGACATCTTAGTTGCTACTGACTTTTGGTAATCGTCAATCAAGCCATTATAAACATCTGTGTGCAGCTTTTCATGTAGACATAGGTTTTCAACTCATTTATGTAAATACCAAGGAGCACAACTGCTAGATTGTATGGTAAGAATATGTTTAGTTTTGTAAGGAACCAACAAACTGTCTTTCAAAGTAGCTGTACCCTTTTGCATTCCCATGAGCAATGAATGAGCGTTCCTGTGGCACCACATTCTCACCAATGTTTGATGTTTAATATGTTTTGAATCAAATCTTTTGGATTTTCCAGGTATAAAATTATGCCATCTGGGAATAATAATTTTTTTGCCTTTCTTCTGAGTTCTATACCTCTATGTTCTACTCTTGTCAACTCGCATTGACTGCTATACACAGAAAAATGGAGGCAGCTATAAAATAATAGCTCTAATAGCTTTCAGTTTAGTTCAGTCACTCAATCGTGTCCGACTCTTTGCGACCCCATGGACTGCAGAATGCCAGGCTTCCCTGTCCATCACCAACTCCCAGAGCTTGCTCAAACTCTTGTCCATCAAGTCGGTGATGCTATCCAACCATCTCATCCTCATCCTCTGTCATCCCCTTCTCCTCTTGCCTTCACTCTTTCCCAGCATCAGGGTCTTTTCCAGTGAGTCAGTACTTCGCATCAGGTGGCTGAAGTATTGGAGTTGCAGCTTCAGCATTCCTTCCAATGAATATTCAGGACTGATTTCCTTTAGGATTGGCTGGTTTGATCTCCTTGCAGTCCAAGGGATTCTCAAGAATCTTCTCCAACATCACAGTTCAAAACGTCAGTTCTTCAGTGCTCAGCCTTCTTTATGGTCCAACTCCCTCATCCATATATGACTACTGGAAAAATCATACCTTTGACTAGATGGACCTTTTTTCAACAAAGTAATGTCTCTGCTTTTTAATATGCTATATAGGTTTGTCATAGTTTTTCTTCTAAGGAGCAAGCATCTTCTAATTTCGTGGCTGCAATCACCATCTGCAGTGATTTTGGAGCCCCCCAAAATAAAGTCTGACACTGTTTTCATTGTTTCCCCATCTATTTGCCATGAAGTGATGGGACTGGATGTCATGATGTTCCTTTTCTGAATGTTGAGTTTTAAGCCAGCTTACTTACTCTCCTCTTTCACCTTCATCAAGAGGCTCTTCAGTTCCTCTTCACTTTCTGCCATAGGGGTGGTGTCATCTGCATATCTGAGGTTATTGATATTTCTTCTGGCAGTCTTGATTCCAGCTTGTGCTTCAGCCAGCCCAGCATTTCACATGATGTACTCTGTGTATAAGTTAAATAAGCAGGGTGACAATATGCCACGTTGGCATACTCCTTTCCCAATTTGGAGCCAGCCCATTGTTCCAGTCCGGTTCTAACTGTTATTTATTGATCTTCGTACAGATTTCTCAGGAGGCAGGTAAGGTGGTCTGGTATTCCCATCTCTTTAAGAATTTTCCAATTTGTTGTAATCCACAGAGTCAAAGGCTTGATGTAGTCAATAAAGCAGAGGTAGATGTTCTTCAGGAATTCTCTTGCTTTTTCGATGATCCATTGGATGTTGGCAATTTGATCTCTGGTTCCTCTGCCTTTTCTAAATCTAGCTTGAACATCTGGAAGTTCTCGGTTCATGTACTGTTGAAGCATCACTTGGAGAATTTTGAGCATTACTTTGCTAGCATGTGAGATGAGTGCAATTATGTGGTACATTCTCTGGGAATGTGTGAACGTTCTTTGGCATTGCCTTTCTTTGGGATTGGAATGAAAACTGACCTTTTCCAGTCCTGTGGCCACTGCTGAGTTTTCCAAACTTGCTGGCATATTGAGTGCAGCACTTTCACAGCCTCATCTTTCAGGATTTGAGATAGCTCAAATGGAATTCCATCACCTCCGCTCACTTTGTTCATAGTGATGCTTCCTAAGGCCCACTTGACTTCCCATTCCAGGATGTCTGACTATAGTTGAGTGATCACACCATTGTGATTATCTGAATCGTGAAGCTCTTTTTTGTACAATTCTTCTGTGTATTCTTGCCACCTCTTCTTAATATCTTCTGCTTTTGTTAGGTCCATACCATTTCTGTCCTTTATTGTGCCCATCTTTGCATGAAGTGTTCCCTTGGTATCTCTAATTTTCTTGAAGTGATCTCTAGTCTTTCCCATTCTATTGTTTTCCTCTATTTCTTTGCACTGATCTCTGAGGAAGTTTTTCTTATCTTTCCTTGCTATCTTTTGGAACTCTGCATTCAAATGGATATATCTTTCCTTTTCTCCTTTACCCTCCGCTTCTCTTCTTTTCTCAGCTATTTGAAGGCCCTCCTCAGAAGACCATTTTGTCTTTTTGCATTTCTTTTTCTTAGGGATGGTTTTGATCACCGCCTCCTATACAGTGTCATGAACCTCCATCCATAGTTCTTCAGACACTTTATCTATCAGATCTAATTCCTTGAATCTATTTCCCACTTCCACTGTATAATCATAAGGGATTTGATTTAGGTCATATTTGAATGGTCTAGTGGTTTTTCCTACTTTCTTCAATTACCATAGCTATAAAAATGGACAAAACTCTCTTCTTCCTGACTTTGAGTTGGTGAGTTTCTCCCCATTAAGTTCAATGCTGCCTTTGATATTAAGATAAATATATTTTATCATGTTAAGGAAGAATACACCTCCTCCTATTTTATTGAGTGTTTAGCAAGATTAATTTGTTGAATTTTTCAGCCTTTAGAGAGCCAATCGTATGATTCTCTTTTGCTCTATTAACATAGTAAATTGTATTACTAGATCTCCTAATGTTAAATGGTTCTCATACTTTTGGAAGGTAGCCTTTTTTAATTATTTATTTATTTGGCTGCATCAGGTCTTGGTTGAGGCATGCATAACCCTTGCTGCATCACGTGGGATGCAGCCACGTTGTGGCTCAGGGACTCTCGTTGTGGTGCCTGGGCTTAGTTGCTCCACTACATGTGGGATTTCAGTTCCACAACCAGGGACTGAACCTGCATCCCTGTCATTGCAAGGCAGATTCTTAACCACTGGACCACCAGAGAAGTCCCCAAGATAACCTTTAAAAAAAAAATTATTTGAATTCTTCACACTCCAAAAAACTTTATTATCTGAACACTTGTCTCTGAAAAAAAAAAGAGTCAAATGTGCAAATATGAAGAAGCTACTCATCAAGCGCTCCTGTTCCTTTAATAGATCCAAGTCATCTCTGTATGAAAAAACCAGGCCCCTGTGGCTGGAGAGGCAGGGGAAATGGCCCAGAGAAAACCCCTTCCCACCAATACAAATATGAAGCTTTGTTTAACTGTAGGTCAGACAAGGGGGGAGGGTCTTTGCCCAAGGACTATCCCTGGGCCCAGGGAGCTTTGGGGCCCAGAGCCCCATCCAACCTTCAGGTGAGTCACTCTCATCTCTTGGGGTCACCAGTCAGTTCTGTTAATGATCTGAGATCTGTTTCTCAACTTCTTTCACAATGCTGGGGGCCAAGGCCAGCACCCCTCGTGAGGGACTGAGGGAACAGGAGGTGAGAAACAGAGATCAGGGTCACCTGGGCATGGTATGTCCTTTGAGTTTCTTCGGAAATGGCTTTCTAGGCTCAGTAAGGAAATTTGAACTCATGGAAAATGGGAGACCTTTGCCTCTACAAATCAAATTCCCGTGATCAGCAGCCTATGGCTTCCCTGGCTCCATCCTTAACTCTGATGTTGTCCTTCCCAGTTTGGATGGGCCCTTTCCCCCTACGTCTCTGGTGTCAACTCTGGGCGGCCCACTGGATATACTGTAGCAGCCTGGGCTGTCAGGGTCATACAGACCCCAGGCTTCATAAACGCTTCAGCTGGTGAGTCCCTGGACTGTGGCAGGGTTTGCTGAGGCAAAGCCAAAGGAAACAGTCCAAGGCAGCTGACACCTCAAAATTTGGGTGGAACCATACAAAACTGTCAACAATCCGCTTTCTTTGACCTTCAAAAAACAGTACTGTTATGTCCGAAATAGTCACAGAACCAAATCTGTGGTGCCACCCAGTGGCCAGAGCAAGAAAATGGTGCTTGTTTCATTAAACATGACGGTGGTGATACAAAACATTTCTTGAGCTTTCATTACATCCTGGGGATTAGAGTTCTAAACAAGTAATTATTTAATGCTATTGTGGTTTATGGTAACAATTACTGATTTTTATATACTATAGACATCTCTTCTGAGGTAGGCAGGCAGGTATTACTACCCCCATTTTATAGGTGAGAAACATGAGGCTTAGGGGATTTAAGCAAGTAATGTAGGATCACACAGCTACTCCTCACATCCAGTGGTTTCCCTTCCTGCTTTAGGGAGATGAGGCTTCCACGCTGGAGATCAGAACTCTTGGAGGTCCCAGCAGAGGCTGAACCAGGTGAACACACTTGATGTCTGAGCACTTACTGTCATACAGGAGCAGAAGATGTTAGAATCATTAAGGTAGGCCATTAAATAATCGTGTTTTTTTTTTACAAATTATATTAAAATTTAAAAACTGTATACTTTTTAAAAAATTGATCAAGCAATTGTTGGATTAGTAAAGTTCACTCTGGAAAATTCTGTCCAAAAGTTATTCAGGATTTGTGTAACTTGGATTAAGTGTCTTAATTCAAATCTTCCTTTGGGGGTAAAAGTGTCCTTTGAATCAAATGACAAGGTCCAAATACCATGATGGTAATTTCATGTCGGCTTCCTCCCATCCTTGGCCTGGGGGGCCAAGAGGAAAAGCTGCTTTGTTAGGCAGGCTAAGGAAATGGTAAAGCAGGCAGGACACCCCACCGCCACCAAGGCTCCTGAGCTGGCTGAGAACAGTGAGTTGGGAGGGCATTGCGATCGCCAGGCCGTGGGACATTGGTCAGAGCCTTCCCGGCAGAAGAGGGCCAGGGCTATTTCAGGTGACTTACTTCCAAGACATGAGAGCTTTGTGGCTTTCTAGAGGTGACAGTGTCATTTTACAGCTGAAGGAGCTGGAGCACAGACAAAGGAATCGGCCTGCTCAGGATCACACATCTATCTAGTTGTTGGCAGAGCCAGGTCATCACCCAGGTGCTGACTCCACAGCCCAGCTCCTTCCAGCCCCTGGATCAGAAGGGAAGCACTGTTGCCGTAACTGCTGTGATTTGTGATCTGGGAAAACCACAGAGGACGTGAGCCAGGACTTCAGCTGTTCCTGAG
>SJYQ01004373.1:414915-450543 GCA_006410935.1 Redunca redunca | reverse complement strand
GTGCACGGTCCACCTCACTGGGAGAAGGGTGCGAGAGGAATGGACCGCCTGTGTGGGTGTGTATGCGTGTGCTCGTGGGCGCGTGCGCAGCTGTGGACAGGCGCCCACCTCCCCAGGTGTCAGGTTACTGAACAGTCACAGCGGTAGCGGTTCTCTCCACTTTGTCCGCACGTCAGGAGAGCGCCTGTGTGGCGCGCGGGGGCTCAGTGGTTGCGCTGGTTTCAGGGTAGAAGCTCCCTCGTGCATCCTGGAGGCTCCAGGAGCCCCCAAGGCACCCTCCGGTGGCCGGGACGCCCCTCCTGGCCAGGCAGTGGAAGGGGCTGTCTGAGCGCACTGGAGGAAGACCCCACCCGGCTCTCCGGGACCGTCCGGCTGTCATCACGCACCCATAGTGTGTCCTTGGGCAGAGCGGGCGCATGTTTTCCATAAATACTGCCTTTTCCCAGCTGCCAGCCTGCCCATGATTTCCAGAGGATGGCAGCCCCGTGTGGCGCGGGCGGGGGCCAGAGCCGCTCCCGCCTGTTCCCAGAGGCTGGCATCTAGGGCTTGTGCCCCGCGGAGAGGGCGCTGGGCCTGTGCCCTGGAAAAAGGCGGCAGTCACTTCTGCTGACCCCGGGGAGGGGTACGGCCCATGTGGTTTTCGTCAGTGGCGAGGGAAGGCGAGAGCGTGGGGTTGGTCTGTGTCCCGGGTCAGAGGTGAGCTCGTGAGCTGGGTTCTCACCCGCAGTCCTGGGTCACTCCGGGCCAGCAGGTCTCTGCTGTGGGGGCCGCCCTGGGCCCAGGAGGACGCTTAGCTTCGTCCCAGCCTTGCCCCCCAGTTGTGACAACCACAGATGTCTCTGGGCCTGGCTGAGTGGCCAGGGGGCAAGTTCGCCCTCCAGTGGGAACCGCTGGTTTGGACACGGTGGCCTGGACGAGGCAGGAACTCAGCATGCGGCCGTGCCTGCACCTCCTGCAGGCGCCGGAGGCCGTGTGTCCTGGGCCCTCAGCCGGGCTGGGCACTGGGGCCCCGCCTGAGGGACTGGGGTGCCTTCCTTGCGGCCTGCCTGGCCTTGTTCCTGTCTGAGAGGCAGGGCCTCCTTGGCTCTGGGCGCCCTCTTTGGAGGGCGGCTGAGAGGGTTTCTAAAGCTGCTGTGTCTTGAGGTTCTCTCTGCAGGGACGTCCCTGCCTCAGCCCTGGGCTTGTCCCCATCGTTCTGCAGTGCCTGTGTGGTCTGGCATACAGCAGGTGGTCGCTAAGTGCCTGTTTAAGGGTTGATGCAAACTAGAAGGGCGAGCTCCTCTGTAGGTCTGGGCTTCAAGGCGCACCCCAGGCTGCAGGGCTGGGACTGGTTTCCTCTGCGGGGCGTGGGTGGTGGGGTGGCCTGCCGGGGGCTTGGGTGCCCACCAGTGCGGGCTGGGGCTAGAGTGAGGAGGAACGCACTGCTCTGGTACCAACCACGGGGCCTGCCAGCCGCCCGTCTCCTCCGAGGCCAGCTGGAGGGGCTGGCGGGGGCGGGCCTGTCATCTGAGCAGCCGACGGGGGTTGTGTTTGCCATCCCACCCCGTCCACGGAGCGGGGGGCAGGCCTGAGCCCTGAATAACTGGGGTGTCCGGGGTTGTGTTTGCCGTCCCAACCCCTCCACGGAGTGGGGGACAGGCCTGAGCCCTGACTAACGGGGAGTCCGGGGTTGTGTTTGCCGCCCCACCCCATCCGCGGAGCTGGGGACAGGCCTGAGCCCTGAATAACTGGGGAGTCCAAGCGTCTGGTGAGGCTGCTGCTGTCTCAGCTGCTGTGTGCTGTGAATTCTGTCCCGCGTCCCCCAGCTTCTCGATGCGGTTTGCTTTTGACCTTTTTTCCCTCCTGCCACGAATCTGACGCTTCATAACACTTCTCTCAGGATGCAGGAGGTGATCTGGATTCTTTTCTCTCTTACTGAAGAGTAGCTGCCTCTTGAGTCTTGAACAAGACTCCCCTTGAGCCTGTTCTCAGTGACCGTCACTGTGGGAAAGCTTTAGTTTATGTGGTCGGGTAAAAGCAAAACAATGGCCAACTTTCCCCATCATCTAAAACTAGAAAATCGACTGAGCCTAAAAGACATTTTTGGGGACTTGTGTTGTTTGTCTGTGGCCGTGCTGGCCGCTGTGGGCTTTGCTCTAGTTGTGTCGAAGCGCTACTCCAGCGGCGCTTGGGCTCCTCACTGCGGTGGCTTCTCGTCGCAGAGCATAGGCTCCTGGGCACACGGGCCTCAGGATGGCAGGCTCAGGAGTTGGGCTCTCGGGCTCGGTAGTTAAGGCACACCGGCTTAGTTGCTCCGAGGAATGTGGTGTCTTCCTAGACTACGGATCAGACCCATGTCCCCTGGGTTGGCAGGTGGATTCTTGTCCACTGTACCATGAGGGAAGTCTGTTCCTGAGGATTTTTAATTCAAAGAGAACATAAAGTTGGTTAGCTGCTAACAAACCAGTTTCATTCTTTGATTCACTGCTTAGATTAAGAAAAAACATTACAGCCTTTAGTTTCACATAGAGGCGGGGTGTTGGAAGGAAGCCTAGAAGCCCTGTCCCCCGAGCCGGATGTGCCCAGCTGGGGCCTGGCTGGCAGCACCTTCCCCTGCCGCCCCTGGAGACTTCAGGCCACTTCATCTAAGAAGCCTTCGAAGGCTCACCGCTTAACACATAGGACACAGCGGGAGATCAGAACTGGTGCAGAATGTTTGAAAGACACAAGACATTTGAGGAATTGGCTTAAGTATGGCCAGGGACGGTGCAGGGAAGAGAAAGTGAAGTTGGATCCTCCAAACAGTTTAAAAACCCACACATCAGAGATAAAGGTATAGAGCTAAAAGAAAGATTTCATAAATAAGGCTTCAGTTCAGTCACTCAGTCGTGTCTGACTCTTCGCAACCCCATGGACTGCAGCACGTCAGGCCTCCCTGTCCATCACCAACTCCTGGAGTTTGTTCAAAACTCATGTCCATCAAGTCAGTGATGCCATCCAACCATCTCATCCTCTGTCTTCTTCTCCTCCTGCCTTCATTCTTTCCCAGCATCAGGGTGTTTTCCAGTGAGTCAGTTCTTTGCATCAGGTGGCCAAAGTATTGGAGTTTCAGCATCAGTCCTTCCAATGAATATTCAGGACTGATCTCCTTTAGGATGGACTGGTTGGATCTCCTTGTGGTCCAAGGGACTTTCAAGAGCCTTCTCCAGCACCGCGGTTCAAAAGCATCAGTTCTTCAGTGCTCAGCTTTCTTTATAGGACACAAACCGTGGGGGAAAGGCAGCTAAATTCGACCGCGTTGGGGTTTAAGCTTCCTCCCCACAGACATTATGCCTCTGTGATGTGTGAGAAGCTACAGCATGCAGCTCTCCCCGCGGTGCTGCGTGTAGATCCAGCTCTTTTTTGTGGCGTTGCTTTTGCTGAGGCGTGGTTTCCACCACTTGCTTTTGTTCTCCGTGATCCATTCTCCTAATCATGGGCACTCAGGTTGCATCCGATTCTTCCTGCTACAGACCATGGCACGATGACCCTTTCCAGGGCCTGTGCCAAGTTCCCTGGGGGTCCCCACTAGGGCATGGCGCTTCTGGATTACTGCGGGACAGCAGCTTCTGCAGACAGGCTGCCTGCTTTCTTGTATAGCCATTCCGTATCCTTAAGCATTGAGTATGAGCCCCCGCCCCATGGAAGTCTTTCCAGAAACAGGTTAAAATCGGAAAGTGCTGCAGGTTGGCAGGGTGCTGGAGTCACGCAGCTAGAGAGATGCCCTTACCGGCGGCCTGAGCGGCTGTGAACTGAGTCATGAGATGATTCTCCTGAGTCAGAGTGTAACTTTGAAAGGGTCCCTCAGCCTAATCAAAACTCAAGTGATGGGCCTTCTGGATATTGATTAGCCAGTGATTTGAAGGTGAAGAAATTTTCCTTTTTAGATGCTTACTTGGCTGTGCCAGGTCTTGGTTGCAGCAGCGGCATCCTTAGTCACAGCATGCGAACTCTTGGATGTGGCCTGTGGGATCTAGTTCTCTGACTGGGGATCCAACCCAGGCCTCCTGCATTAGGCATGCGGAGTCTCAGCCACTGGACTAAGGGGAGTCCTGAAGGATTTTTCGGTGTTATGCTCATTCATTTATTTGTCAGCAAATATTTGTTGAGTGCTACTATGTTAGGTACTTGACCAGGTACTGGATATACCAGCAGTATATCTTACGGAGCTTAGAGTCTACAGTGGGAAATAAAAGATGATTTGAAAAACATAGAATGACGACTTCTACGTGCTATAAGAGTATAGGTGCTAATTTCGCAGGGAGGTTAGGGACGTTCTGAGATGAAATTCAAGCCAATCTCAAAATTGACAACACTAAGCAGGTGAGAGGAGTGGACAGTAGGTGGGGCAGGAAGAACCTTCTGGGCCGAGGGGACAGCACTGTGCGGAGGCCCAGGGACGAGCTGCTGCTGGTGTTCAGTCGCGCGGTCGTGTCTGAGTCTTTGCGACCCCACGGGCTGCAGCACGCTGGGCTCCCCTGTCCTTCAGTGTCTCCCAGAGTTGAGTCAGTGATCAACCGTCTTCTCTTCTGTCACCCTCTTCTCCTCCAGTGTCAGGGTCTTTTCCAATGAGTTGGCTGTTCGCATCAGGTGGCCAAACTATTGGAGCTTCACCGTCAGCCCTTCTGGTGGAATATCAGGGCTTGATTTCCTTTAGGATTGACTGGTTTGATCTCCTTGCTGTCCAAGGGACTCTCGAGAGTGTTTTTCAGCACCACAATTTGAAAATGTCAATTCTTTGACACTCAGCCTCCTTTATGGTCCAACTCACATCCATACATGGAGAAATCATAGCTTTGACTAGATGGACCTTTGTTGGCAAAGTGACGTCTCTGTTGTTTAACATTTGAGAGGATGAGACGAACAGGAGTTACCAGCAGGCAAGGCAGCCGGAGGGCGGGGAGGCTGTGAGAGGTGAGGCTGGAGAGACGGTCAGGGGGTTTGGACTTTAGACTGAGTATAATGGGAGGCCACTGATGTGGCTACTGGGTAGAGAATACTTTGAAAAGTCAGTAATAGATTAATTACTTTATTGTAGGAGTCTAGGTGAAAGTTGATGGTAGCTTGGACTAGAGTTATGAAAAGACATGTAGAAGCTGATGAATGCCAAATATATTCTGGAGGTAGAATCAGTATTTGTAAATGAGCTGGACGTCAAAGATGAGAAAGAGGTGTCGAGAATGATGCCCAGATTTCTGATAAGAGCAGCTGAGTAGATGGAGGTGCTGTTTACCAAAGTGGTGACTTCCCAGAGAGAAACAGGTTACGGAGGGAAGAGTAAGAGTTCTCTGTAGACTGTCCAGTTTGAGACATCCAAGTGGAGGTGTCAGGAAGGAAGTCAGATGATGTGGACCTGGAGCTTAGAAGAGAGCAGGTTATAAAAACTTAAGATGTTAATAAGTGATACTTAAGGTGTGAAAATTGATAGATGACCCAGGTAATAAATACATATACAGTGAGAAGAGTCAAGGGCCTAACAAGGAAACTGGAAGAGCTCCAGCTTTAGAGGAAAAGTAATGAAGGAGCAAATTAGACTGAGGGGAGACCAGAGATGTACAAGACAACACAGCGTGCGATGCCGTGGAGGCGCGTGCGAGTCTACTGCAGGTCAAAAGAGGTGCAGACCAGTGAAGCCACTGTGGTAGGCAACATGGTGGTCACTAAAGGCCCTCCTGCTAGCTATGTTCCTGGAACGTTTAACACGCATACCACGTTGAAACAGGTTGAGAAAGTGGTGCTTATATTTCTGGCAATATGTGGGATTAATTAGCCCGGAAGATCTTTCTGTATAAAGTACATGGAAGTGCTGGATGAATTGTAACAATTTTCCTTTTAGATGCATAGCTGAGAACCTCCCAAAATAAAGGAATCCCTAGGGGTGAAAACGACAAAATGAAGACCTTAGAATCTGAACTGATTATGAAGCTACAGTTGCCTTGCAGGTATTTGCCCGTCTTTATAAGCAAGAAACTTAAGTTTAATAGCTGTCCAAGAAAGATGTAGGGAGTTGGAACTGAGACTTCATATATATTTGGAAACCATAAAGATGGACACACTCAATGAAAAGATAAAATAGGAAGAATTTGCTACCTGGTAAAAGGAGATGACAAAGAGTTCTCTCTCTCGACGTGGGCTCTGGGTGGAAAAAACGAAATACTCTTTCCTAGAATTGAAAAATCACTCTTCCCCTCCCATGTTTGGAGTTCAGAATTGTACTGTTTAAGTGATGTGGATAAGAATTGTACCTAATTGATGATGTACAAGGACATCCGATAGAACAAAGTACTCTTGGGAAGGACGCCCTTCCACACAGGTCTCCCAAATCTGGCCAGAGATGAGCTCACAACCCCAACTAACAAGACACATGAAGTGATGCTGCTTGAAATGAGTCAGTAGAAAACTGTAGACTCAAATTCTCAAGAACCTGGGAACTGGAACCACTAGTTATAAAATATTGAGTAAGTAGATTTAAACTATTTAATGAAATAAAAGGTAGAAAGAAAACAGGAAAGAACAGAATGTCATCCCAAAAGGCAGGGAGGATTTGGGAAAGAAAAAGATGCTTTTAGTAATAAGAATGCAAGTTTGTAAAGGGACACTTTGGTGATGGCTTAAACAGCAGACTAAATACGACCGAAGAGGACTGGAGAACAAGGTAGGCCCGGCATCATGCGGACAGAAACGGGCTGAGAGCCACGGGGAGCTGATGGGAAGGTCTGTCGCATGTCCCCACAAAGAGGGCCAAGAGAATGGAGCGAGGACGTACCCCACGGACGTGCCCGAGAGTCGCCGGAAGCGTGACTCGGCGTTTGTCCCGTGAGATGAAGGAGAGGTCCGCCCCTTGCTCCCTGGTGGCGATGCCGCAGGACACTTCAGACGGCTTTTTACAGCTGCCACAAAGACAGGACCGCGAGCCGCAGGCTAGCCGGCTGCAGACTCCGCACCGGGAGCCGCAGAAACCAGAGTCAGCCCGTGGGACCCTCGGAGGTGGACAGGACGGGACCGAGAGCCCGGGGCTGCGGTCGCGGCCGCCCCGCCACCCGCGTAGCTGACCACGGGGGGTGCGACAGAGTCGCTCCCCGCCAACGGACCCCTCTGTGCAGGGGTCCTCAGGGACAGGCCTGAGGGCAGGGGCCCCCTGAAGGTGCCGCGGGAGACAACGGAGACCTGGCGAGAAGAAAACGGCGAGCGAGCAGAGGGACGGTCGGTCCGGGCAAACGTCCCACACGGCCCGACACGGCCGGCCCCGGGGCGCACCCGCGCTCGCCCGGGCCGCCGGAGGCCGGGGCGGAGCCCCCGGAACTACAGCCCCCGTGAGGCGCTGCGCGCGCATGCGCCGTGGCAGCCGTGGCGCGCGCGGCGCGCGGCGTGCGTGGCGCGCGGCGCGGCGTGCGTGGGCGTTCTGGAACGCAGCGGCGAGGGCCCCGGCGCCATGTTGGGGCCGAGGGGACCGCGGAGAGGCGCTTGAAGCGGCGGGAGCGGAGCGGGAGCGGGTCGGACCTGGGCTGGTAGGAGCCCCGCCCCTCCCGCCTCAGCGGACCATGACCCGGGCGGCGGCCACGGAGGTCGCGGTGGCGGGGGACGCGGCGTGGCGGGGCCAGCGCTAGAGATGATGCCGTTTCCGGTGACCGCCCTGGGATCACAGCGGACCCCGCCGCCGCCCAAGCACTACGGCATCTCTTCCCCCATCAGTTTAGCACCCCCCAGGGAGACTGACTGCATCCTGACCCAGAAATTAATCGAAACTCTGAAGCCCTTCGGGGTTTTTGAAGAGGAAGAGGAACTGCAGCGCAGGATTTTAATTTTGGAGAAATTAAATAATCTGGTAAAGGAATGGATACGAGAAATCAGTGAAAGCAAGAGTCTTCCACAAGCTGTAATTGAAAATGTTGGAGGGAAAATCTTTACATTTGGTTCTTACAGGTTAGGGGTGCATACGAAAGGTGCAGATATCGATGCGTTGTGCGTGGCACCGAGACACGTTGATCGAAGCGACTTTTTCACCTCCTTCTATGATAAATTGAAACTACATGAAGAAGTAAAGGATTTAAGGGCTGTTGAGGAGGCATTTGTACCAGTTATCAAACTGTGTTTCGATGGGATAGAGATTGATATTTTGTTTGCAAGATTAGCACTGCAGACTATTCCTGAAGATTTGGACCTAAGAGATGACAGTCTGCTTAAAAACTTAGATATAAGATGCATAAGGAGCCTTAATGGTTGCCGGGTAACTGATGAGATTTTACATCTAGTACCAAACATTGACAACTTCAGGTTAACTCTGAGAGCTATCAAGCTGTGGGCCAAATGCCACAATATTTATTCCAATATACTAGGTTTCCTTGGTGGTGTATCCTGGGCGATGCTAGTAGCAAGAACTTGCCAGCTTTATCCAAATGCCATAGCATCAACTCTTGTCCGTAAATTTTTCTTGGTGTTTTCTGAGTGGGAATGGCCGAATCCAGTGCTACTGAAAGAGCCCGAAGAACGGAATCTGAATTTGCCTGTCTGGGACCCAAGGGTAAATCCCAGTGATAGGTACCATCTCATGCCCATAATCACACCAGCATACCCACAGCAGAACTCCACGTACAACGTGTCTGTTTCAACACGGATGGTCATGATTGAAGAGTTTAAGCAAGGGCTTGCTATCACACATGAGATTTTGCTGAGTAAGGCAGAGTGGTCCAAACTTTTCGAAGCGCCCAGCTTCTTCCAGAAGTACAGGCACTACATCGCGCTTCTGGCGAGCGCGCCGACAGAGAAACAGCACCTGGAGTGGGTGGGTCTGGTGGAATCGAAGATCCGCATCCTGGTTGGGAGCTTGGAGAAGAATGAGTTTATCACGCTGGCTCATGTGAATCCTCAGTCGTTTCCAGCACCCAAGGAGAGTCCTGACAAGGAAGAATTTCGTACAATGTGGGTGATTGGGTTAGTGTTAAAAAAGCCAGAAAACTCTGACGTTCTCAGTATTGACCTCACCTATGATATCCAGTCTTTCACAGACACTGTGTATAGGCAAGCGATAAATAGTAAAATGTTTGAGGTGGACATGAAAATTGCTGCGATGCATTTGAAGAGAAAGGAGCTGCGTCAACTACTGCCTAATCATGTGCTGCAGAAAAAGAAAACACTTTCGACAGAAGGTGTCAGATTGACAGCCTTGGATGCCGGCGGCTGTGACTTGTCTGTCGGCAGTGAGGGCGGCACGCCGATGTCATCGCTTCCTGCCGCTTCGCAGACTGGCCCAGTGGCTGGCAGCGCTCCAGGCGGGAACAGCCCTGTCCCGGCAGCAGCGGCAGCGTCTGTGACCGGCGTACAGTTTCCTGAGGTTTCCTCGCAGCAAGCAAATCCCAGCGACAGCCCTGGGGGCGCGGCCAGCGAAAGCATCCCTCAGACGGCTCCGGCTCCGCAGCCAGCTGTTCCTCCAGCACCGAAGCCCGTGGTTACCAGGGTCGTTTCCTCAGCACGGCTGGTCAGCCATCCGCCCAGGCCTTCAGGGAGCGCAGCAACAAGCATAGCTAATCCTATCGTAGGAGTCTAGAGGACATCGTCGCGTCACCAAGAAGAAAGGACCAAGGCAGCCAGAACGGAAGAGGAGCGTTCTCACAGAGAGACCAGTGTCGCTCGAGTGGAGACTATTCAGACAGCCGCTTCTGTTGGCCTCACGGGAACATCCACTGCAGACCTTCCCAGTACCCCTGCTCTCCCTGCAGATCCTATTCCTGTTATCAAGAATTCAATAAAACAGATTGAACTGAGAAAAACACCTCGAGGGTCCATGAACTGTCTGCCAACTCAGCCTGCTGTCTTCACATGCTAATGGAGGAGATGAAGGGCACCAGACTAGATACGGTTCCAGATAGGTGTATTAGGTGTGTTTGGTGACTTCTCTTACGGGCTAATGTTGATCAGAAGTCCAGGTTAGTATGTGAAGCTGGAAGTACTGTTACTCATGTGTCAGGTTACGTGTTACCACGGTTACGCCATTTCAAAGGACTCTTGCCCTTTAGGAGGAAAAGACCCCTCCAGCTACATGTGTGCCCAAGACTGACACCTGGACGGGATTGCTGTTGGATGCATTGTTGGGGGAGTTTGCCGCACACACTGGTGTCAGAATTCCTTATGCTGATGATGCACTTTATGGGTATTTTTATTAGGAAGTAGAACTAACTTCAGCTCTTTCAGCTTGATGGGTTTCAGTTTTTTCCTGAAGGGTGTTCTTCATTATGAGTCTTGCGGTGGGTTCCCATTGTGCGGCGAGTGGTGTCCTGTGTGTCAGAGGCGTCAAGGGCACCTGGCGCAGCCCTGTGAGGCCACCCTTTCAGACAGAGTATCAGCTCTTAGAGGATATGCGCTTGGCGTTGGAACAGTGATTAGCAAGTGCTTGGTTTTGACGGGACAGGATCAGGAAAGGAGACACTGGTTTTACCTGTAGAACTGTTTCAGGGTGCGAGCAGTCGGCGGTCAGACAGCAGATACTGTACTGAGCTAACAAAGCTCCATAACTTAATCGTTTGTCTTAAAACAAGAAGAAGCTTTTCGTACCCCCACCCCACTGCCTTCTTTCTGCTTGTGTGCACAAGGCGCGCTTGTATATTGTTTCACAGAACACTCGGTTTGCTAGTGTTTCCTTAACCATGACGTGAAGCCAACAGTCCTATGGCCGCCTGGCTAGCATCGCAGCGGTTTCCCTAAAAGTAACTCCTGTGAAGCATGTTATCCATCTTGGATGGCCGTTACAGTCTCCACGTAAGAGAAGATGTGTACACTCCACAGAATACCTGCTTATGGTAAAGTTAATTTCGAATTTAAACATGTAAGCGAAAGCATTTTCTCTAGAATTTTAAATCAACTTTTATTTGTAATGACTTACTAAAATTCCTTAGTGAAATTTACATGTAGAAACATAAAAAGTTTCTAGCAAGCACTTGACATCTGGTCAGCTTTCTACTCTTGTTTATCCTGCAAAAGATTCAGAATACCTTTCTTTAAATTAAAAAAAAAAGGCCGCTCATAATTAAGGCGCAGAACATTCACGTTGAGAAGCAGGAATGCCCGCGCTTGCAGGTGAATGAAAACTCAGTCTTGTTCTGGCCGTAGCAGACCTGACAGGCTTTCCATACGGCCTGGTTCTGATTCTTCCCATCCCCCGACAGTGTTCCTTTCTACCACACGTGCACTTTTCATCTCAGACTGCAGCTTCTCAAACTCCTTCCCCTTCCTTTTGAGTGGGTTCTGGTCGTCTCCGTTGTGGGCTGTGTAGTGATTGAGACTCTTGACCATGCCTTCCTGACGCCTAGTACACGGCGTTCCTGCTACCTGTGTGGTCCTCTCCCCTTCTGCTACAATAAAACCAGGTGACCTGTGTACAGTACCTGTGTATGTTGAATAGCTATTGTGTCGTTGAAATTGCCAGGCACAAATTTAGTCCTGTCGTCTTGTTCACACATTGGGGGAAAATTAGTTTATTAAATGTTTTGTGTAATTGTACTTGTTTTTCCAAGCTGGAAAGTTGGAGCTTTTTAATTCTAGTTTTCGTTACCTGAATATCGGACTATTTTTTCATACTGTGTGCGTAGTATCTCATGACTGGAGTTGGCTTTGTTTTATAGTATCTGTACTCCTTGTATTTTTCAAGCGCTATTTTGAAAAGAGATGATGTATTTCTCCATTAAAAAAAAAACAATAAAAATAAACGAGAAAGAAGCAAGCAGAGGGATTTAAACCTGAGGATGACGGTTAAGCTGTTCTTCCAGTGCTCCAGCAGGGAGAGACACTGGTGAACCTGTCCAGTGTATTTGAAGTCTAGAGTTCATCTTACAGCGTTAGGGAAAAGCCTGAGAAGATTCACCCTTCATTTCGAGCATGCTGACCCCACAACCAGACTAGGGCCTTAAGCAGCAGCACTGGACACAGGGCCTCTGGCTTTCCTTCTGAGCCAGCCTGACCAGAAGCGGCTTGGCCCCTGCCTGCCCCCCAGGCTCCTGTACAGGATGCTGCGGCAGGAGGGGCTGGCGGTGGTGAGGGGGAGCTGGAGTGGGTGCCGGCAGAGGGGCGCCCCGGGCGGCGGGGCAGGGGGGCCGACAGCACCGCCCTGCTTCTGAACAGGCGGCCTCAGCCGGCGGTGGGGAGGGGACCCAGGGCCGCGGACGGCGCCTTCCAGCCCCGGCAGTGGCCTCTAGACAGCCTTCTGTATTGAAGCGGACAAAAATAGCGTTTTAGAAGTCTTAAAGTTCCAAAAGAAATTTCTTCACTAAAAAAAATTTATGAGAGCATCTTACTTTGTCCTAAAAGCAATGAACCACTGTCTTTTGGGGGGAAATGGTTAAAGAATAGAGTTTAAAAAATCCCTAATTCAGAAGAAGGTAGGGGACTTCCCTGGTGCCCCAGCGCTTCCACCTCAGCACTTCTAAGGCAGGGGGTGAGCGTTCCGTGCGTGGTCAGGGCGCAGAGAGCCGAGCAGGCCGGGCTGCTCGGTGCGGGTCAGTCAGAGGACGTCTGGGACGAGGCGCGTGGGAGGCACAGACCAAAGGTGCAGGAGGAAGGCGCTGTCTAAGATGGTGGACGCGAAACCAAGTGTGTCTGTCACTGCGTATGTAGAAAGGGACTGAGCATCCTGACCGGAAGACGGAGGTTGGCGGAGTCAGTGGAGAAACCGCGTTCTAACGCAAGACGTGAGGGAGTGGAGAAAAGGCCAACGAAAAGCGCTTAGGGTAACAGTGCATCCAAACGTGTCGAGCTGAAAATAGTTACCAGGGGCAGAAGGGACCAGGGCTCAGGGAGAGGAGGGGAGCTGCAGCAGGAAGGGGCGCGGCTTCGTGCTCGCATCTAATGAAACAGCCTCAACATGAGCAGAGGGTCACGATCTGTCAGAAGTGTCGCAGAAGGCTTTTCACAGCTCTGTTCGTTAATCCATGTGAAGCAGACAGAAAGGAAATGGTTTTGAACACACAGTAGGAGTTGGCAAACATTTCTTGTAAAGGGCTAGGTGGTGGTGGAATGGTGCCCAGTCGTGTCTGACCCTACGACCCCAGGGACTGCAGCCCACCAGGCTCCTCTGTCCATGGGACTTCTTAAGCAAGAGAACTGGAGAGGGTAGCAGTTTCCTCTTCCAGGGGATCTTCCCCAGCCAGGCGTCAAACCGGAGTCTCCTGCGTCTCCTGCATGGCAGGCGGACTCTTCGCCACTGAGCCACTGGGGAAGCCCGTGAAGGGCCCGCTGGGACGTGTGTTCAGCCTTGCAAGGCTCTACAGGCTCCGTCTCGGCTGCGGAACTCTGCCTTTTAAGGCAGCTCAGGGCAGGATGCGCGTCAGACGCCCAGGCTGGGTTTGCCACCCATTCCCACCGGCACTTGTGATCTCCATCTATTGGGCATTTGTTATAGAACCTTCCACTCAACAATTAGAAAATGCATTTTATTATCAAATAAACATTGGGCACGTAACACACACACACACACACACCCTCGTGTTCTAGCAGAAAGTAACACGAGGGGGTGTGTGTGTGTGTGAACATATTTTAAATTACCTGATTCATGGAACATGTTCTCTGACTGCAGTAATAGTTAAGTTGGGAATGAATGATAAACAGCACAGAGAAAAATTTCTTAAAAAAGACACAAAAGAGCTAAAGTCATGAAGAGACTGACAAACAGAATCTCTTATTCTATCAAGTGATGAACAGTGAAAAGAGGAAAACAGGCTGTAAGCACGGAGATTCCATAATACATCAGTCACAATCCAGGAGATGTTAACAATGGGGGGAGAAGGTGTCTGAAAAGATGAAGCAACCCAATAAACGGGCAAGAGAGATGCTTAGGTATTTCACGGAAGAGGAAGTAAGGGGACACTACACGTGAAAGGTCGCTGCATCTTGTTAGTGGTGAGAAAAATGGGGATTAAGACCACAGAGCTGTTTTTTCCGTTTCCTTTTTTAACAGAAATGAAGTCTGACAGTGCTGAGGTTTGGTGAGGAGGGGGGCACGCTGATGTGCTGGCCAGGGGGCCGCGATGCCGGCTGGTCCTTCCAGGAGGCGGGGGCCTCTGCCAGTGTGGCCGGTGCCCCAGGGCGCCACCCCGCTCGTGCGGCTCTGGTGCCCTCCGTCTGACTGCCCCTCGTCCGTCGAGGCGGCCCAGACGCTGCAGCCTCTGCAGACCCCTCAACCCCTCTAGCTTACCTCCCGCATGCTGCGTGGATGTCCTCGGTTCCCACGTGTCCCAATTCAGGAAGCACTTTGCCAGAGAGACTGCCCCGCGGTCCCCAGGAGATGAGTAGGAGAGTGAAACAGCAGCATTTTGTAACAGCCTGAAGCCCGAAAAAACGCACATCTCCATTAGCGCGGAATGGAGGGCACGCGGTGTAGTCACGCAGTAAATAACGTGGACCCAGGCCTCATGTGTCCAGATAATATTAACAGGTGCATCTCATACCGCTGAGGGGAAAAGAAACGTGCAGGAAAACGCGCGGTGTGGCCATTCTGTATGAGGTTTAAAGAGAAGCAAAGTAGGGCAGTGTCATTTAGCACCACTGTGGAGTCTAACTGTAAGGGAGAAACCAGGGAAAGTGGAACAGTCCAGAGTGGCTGGGGCCGGAGGGGCAGGAGGGGAGCTGCAGTGGCCGGAAGGCAGACGGGAAGCCGTCCTCCTCTTGCAGGCTGGGTGGGGGAGGAGATGGTGTTGGTTTTCTTGTTAGTCCAAGCTGTAAATGCTGCTGTGTGTGCGAGGTCGTCTGTGATCAGAAACCCAGCACCAAGGTGATGCAGTCCCCAGAAGTCCAGTGGGCTGTCCGTTGTGCCCCAGGGCCACCTCCAGAGGGTTGTCTTAAACATGTCTTCATCAGTTAGGAATTGCATTTGACCAGACATTGCATTTGACAGTGACTGAGCCCAGTACAGGGAGATTCTCTTTCACGTCCAGGGGGAGTCGGTTCAGGGCCAGTGGGGACGCTTTCCTGGTCCCCAGGGACCCTGGCTTCTCCAGGGCAGCCCTGCCGTTGCAGTTTGCGCCTGCCGCCCCCAGGGTCGCCTCCAGGTGCAGGGTGACGGCAGGGCCGCTGCCGCTGCATCTTGGTTTAAGGCAGCAGGAAGGAAGGGAGCGGTGGCGGCGTCCCTGCAGACCCTGTTCTGGAAGATGACAGGCCCTCGTCTCTTGCTGATGGAACTTAGCAGGCCCCATGTGTTTGTCACTCAGTCACGTCAGACTCTCTGCGACCCTGTGGACAGTACCCCACCAGGCTCCTCTGTCCGTGGGATCCTCCAGGCAAGAGTACTGGAGTGGGTTGTCGTCCCTTCTCCAGGGGATCTTCCCCACCCAGGGATTGAACCCAGGTCTTCTGCATTGCAGGTGGATTCTTTGCCACCCCAGCTACTAGGGAAGCCCGAGAAGGCCCTGCCTACCTACAAGGGAGACCAGAAGGCGCAGTCGGTGCTCACTGGACGCATAATCGTCATCCCCATTGTTATGTGAGAGGAAAACAGGACAGAATGGGTATTGAAATACAATGATAGAGCGTCTTGCACACTCATACATTTAAATACTAAGACACTTCCGAATAAGGATCAAAAAAGACACTTTAATGTGAATTAGAACTGAAGAGTAATGAAAATGCAGCTTATGGATGCGGCCATGATGTTTAGAAGAGGGGCCTGGCTGTACACACTACCCTCGAAAAAAATAGTGAAGAGTGATGGCCTGTGTGCCTTCAGAGCTGGGTTAGAAAAGGACACAGCAAATTCACAGCAGCAGTACAGAGCAGAGAGTGAAGACAGGAATATGCCTGCAGGGCGGAGGGTCACCGAAGTGAAGGGCAGGTTCTCTGGAAAGACAAATAAAACAGTCACAACTAGGAAGATGGAGGAAAGCTAAAGACGATACACATAAGCGTTACGTTATAGAGCTTGATGCCGCTAAGGCTGAAAGCTTACTTGAAATGGGCAATCTCCTACACAGAGATAACCTACCCAGGCTTACTGAGGGATAGAAAGCCTGAATGGACCTACAGCCTTGAAAGAAATGGCTTGAGTAGTTTGAAGATGTCCCCAACCAAAACCAAAGTAAAATAAAAACATAAGACCTAGACGGTTGTACAGGCCAATTTTCCCTGATGTTCAATGAGAAGATTGATTTCAATATTTTACATCAGACTATGCCAGAAAACAGAAGACGACACGTTTTTTTCTTCTATACAACAAGTACTACCTTTATGTACAAACCAGAGAGACAGAGCATGATAAAAGTTCAGCCAAATCCGCTTATGAATGTGGATATGAGAACTAGACCCAGACCAGAAGTGCATACCAAACCATCCTGAGCACGTGTGATGGATCTCTGGAAGGCTACGGTGATTGAACATTTGCGATGCCGGCTGGTAGGTTGATGCTGGCTGTTGGCAGGAGGCTCCAGCTCCCCGTAGGCTGACGGAGGGTCCTCATGGCGTGGCAGCTGACTTCACCCCCGGCACGTGACCTGTGCGTGCAAGGCACAAGCTGTAGTAGCTTCACGATCCGAATGTGGAGGTCACACCGCCACTTCTGCCGTGTCCTTGCGGTTAAACAGGAGGAGACTCCAGAAGAGCTTGAAAAGCAGGAGATCCCTCGGGGCCGTCTTGGAGACTCTCTCACTGGTCAGCAGGGAGAATGGCCCCTTTAAATACCTTAGGGTGAGATACGCAGCACCGAACCGCAGGAGCTCGAGGCACACAGGCAGTGGCTGTGCTCACGCCGCGCGGTGCAAATGAAATACGCGCTTTTCAGAGATGCTTACTCTGTATGCATAGAATATCCCAGCCATACTTAGTCCATGAAAAAATACACACAGGAATTATGACCCCAAATCGGCATAGCTCTTCTCTCTGGCTGGAGGAAGAATTCTCGCCCATGTCTAGAATGTCCTTTGCAGGGGCAGGTGCTTCTGTTCTCCATAGCCTTTCAGGCGCCTGCAGTGTTTCCTCGTTATCCAGAAGGGTGAGTAGCAGACAGACTAGGAAGCCTGTGCGCAGAGAGCTTTTCCACAGTGGTTGGCTGAGAAGGAGGGTTGAGGGAGGCGCCTGTGGCTCGCGGGTGTGGGTGGAGGCAGGGCTGGGAGCCCAGAGCGTGTGGGGTGCCAGGGCAGGGCCCACTGCCAGGGAGCTAGGGGAGGTCTGCTCACCCCCGATCCTGGTCATATAGCAACACACGTTCATCTTAACGACTTCAAACCACTCATGAAAATACGGAGAAGAAAGGTCATTGAGACCCCAGCTCCGTTAGATCACCGTGGTGAACCGCTTTCCTTTGTACAGAAGAGGATGTGAAGCATATCTGAGGGCTCCCTGGTGGCTCAGAGGCAAAGAATCCACCTGCCAATGCGAGAGACACGGGCTCAAGCCCTGATCCGGGGGCCCCACAGGCTGGGGAGCAGCTGAGCCCGCGCACCACGGCTGCCCAGCCTGCGCTCTGGAGCCCGGCAGCCGCAGTTACCAAAGCTGGCACGCGTGCGCGTTGGTGCTCTGCAGCCAGAGAGAGCCAGCCCCAAGCAGTGAGGACCCGGTGCAGACCAGAGTGAGAGAGAGAAAATAGTAGGTGAAAAACGAAAACCGCTGCAAACAAAGCCGTGTCTGTGCAGCTGAACCGATCGTCACAAAGCACCGTGGCCCCCACCGGGCCGTGGTGTCCCCGCCTTCCTTGTCCTTGGCGGGCTGGCTGGGGTCTCTCTGGAGGTGCGCCCACATCCCGACTCTGTGATGGTCGTGCTTTGCTTTTCTCCAGATGGCCCGGTTTTGCCTCAGTGTGAACTTTGTGAGCTAAGTCAGAGGGTGTGCGGGCTTCCGTGTCTCCTTTCAGCCTGCTTGCGAGGTTCAGGCAGGCGCTTGTGGACGCCGTGCGCATTGACCGCGGGTGCTCCGCCCGCCGTGGGCTCCGTGCTCCGACCGTGGGTCCCACTGCGCTGATCGTGGGGGCGCCGCACGCTCTGATCGTGGGGGCCACCGCGGGCCAGCCCCTGCTCGGCTCAGGTCTCAGGCTGTTACGAGGCACACCGTTGTCATCGTCGCCCGGATTTGGGGTGTGGTTGCCGGTCACTCCTGGGGGAGACCGCCTGTCTGTCCCTGCTGGCTCTTCCTCGGTGCCGCCTTCTGCTGAGTAGGCACTGGTTGCCCTGGAAAAGCCAAGGCCTTGAAGCTGAGACCACAGCTCGAGGTCTCTTGGGCCTGCCGTGCACCCCAGCCGGTCATGTGAAGTTGGTTAGAACTCTTTCCTTCCCCCCTCCCTGTTTTTATTGATGCCCAGACACCTCTCCCCAACGCCCCTGGGGAGCACCACCCGCCCCTGGGGAGCACCACCCACTCCTGGGGAGGTGGTTAGACTGGGCACGGTTGTTGGGCTCGTCCAGAGTTCTGGCTGCAGTCTACCCTCTGCCCCCAGCGACCCTCATCCAGGCAGAATGCGAGCAGCCCGTCTCCCGGTCCCCAGATCTCAGCCCCTTAGAGTATCAAGTCAGGCCCCAAACCTCGTCATCTAAGTAGCCTCAGTCAGGTGTGGAGGAGGCCCCTGGGTTGAGTCCATTAAGTGCAGCCCTGAGGGTGGAGGGGCACAGTCCTTCCCCCGTGGACCCGTGGGTACAGGGACCAGTTACCCGTCCCGCTCCCAGCAGCCACCGGTGGGACAGACGCAGGATAATGTCACGGGTGTTCGAGTCGAAAGGGGAAGATAGACGGTGGGGAGGAGTTGCTGGTGCAAGGCAGCATTCTGCTCCTTGGGGCTGTAGGACTGAAACTGCCCTGCTTGGTTTCCTTTCTTCCTTTTCCTTGCTAGCTGTGGACCAGCGCCCACTCTCAGCTCCTTTTCCTGTGGCCCCTCCCATCCGAGCGAGGGAACCCCCTGTTCAGACCTTCTCTTCTGTGACCAGCCAGAGAACACCCCACTTGGAGGTTGCTCGAATGTTGGGTTGGGTCTGCCAGGTGATCTCTATCTCCAGATCAGCTGCTCAGGACCTTCAGTGATACCTGCAGGATCCCTCCTGCCCATCGAGGCTACTCCTGGGAGAGACCCCAGGGGCAGAGGTCACGGGCACTTCAGAATCCTGCTCCCACACGGCCTTCCACAGTTACCCTGTGTTCCCATGCTGCCGTACAGATTTATGTAGACATGTACCTGTGGGATTTTCATTAAAATTTTTTTAAAGACACAGGATCACGTACTTATTTTTCTGTATTTAAAGAAAAGATGTACTTCTCTGCTTTCAGTGGTGCGGGGTCTTCTCGCTGCACGTGGGCTTTCTCTGGTCGCTGCGAGCAGGGGCTGCCCTCGGTGCCCGCGCAGCCTTCCCGTGGCGGTGGCCCTCTCACTGCAGAGCTCGGCTGCAGGCGCGCGGCTTCAGCAGTGGCCGCGCAGAGCTCGCAGGCTCTCGAGTGCGGCTCGGTAGCTGTGGCCCACGGGGCTTTGCTGTTACGTGCCAGGTGGAAACTTCCCAGGCCAGGGATCAACCCCATGACCCCTGCGTTGACAGGCAGATTCTCAACCACTAGCCCACCAAGGAGGACCTCTGTATCTTGTCTTAGCAAATTCCTTTTGAAAATCTCAGCATGTCATCTGTTGTCATTTTAATTCATTCACTTTAGGGCTTATGGGATACTCCATGGTGTGGTCAGAACATTGTGTATATTTTAGTGTTTTTTTTTTTACTGATGAATCATTTAAGGAAATCTTGCAGTAGATAGTCCTGTCTGTACTGTATTTCACCACATAAAGGATGCTGTTGATCATAAGAACACCAGTACCTCCTTACCACCAACTTAGCAAATACTACAGGGTCAACGAGGACACAGCGCCTCAACTTACTATTTATTTGCGCACAGGTGCCGTTTTCTGGGCCTCAGGAACATTGCTGGGCTTCCCTGGGTGGCTCGGTGGTAAAGAATCCCTCTGCCAGAGACACGGGTTTGATCCCTGGTCCAGGAGGATCCCACATGTGGGGCAGCTAAGTCCGTGCACCACAGCTACCGAAGCCCGTGCGCCCCGAGCCCGTGCGCCCCGAGCCCGCGTGCCCCGAGCCCGCGCGCCCCGAGCCCGCGCGCCCCGAGCCTGTGCTCCGCAACAAGAGAAGCCCGAGCCCCAGAGCCATAGAGCAGCTCTCGCTTTCCCAGCTGGAGCAAAACCCACGCAGCAGGGAGTACCCAGCACAGCCAAAAACAAACAAACAAAAAGAAACGAAAAAGAAACAGAAAGCATTGCTGAGGCCACGCCTCTTAAGAGCACTTCACTGTTACCCTGGGATCGTCTCTCGGCCTTGGCACAAATTTCTGCAGGTTTGTGCTCAACAACCAGAACTCAGCCGTTCTTCAGGTGGTTCTTAAGTGACTGGAATATTGCACAGTCTGGCCCCCCAGGAACAACAGGCAGTTCTCACTTGGCAGCTGCTGCCTGGGACTTGCCGTGTGCATGCAGGGTGCATTCAGAGACGTGAACGTGTGTCTCGGAATTGATGAGACATATACCACACGTGCGTGCCTTCATGCCTTCCTTCGTTCACTAGGTAGAAAAGCATGTAGATTTACAAGCTTGTTTTCACCAGTTACATCCGTGAGCAGCTAAAGTGATACTTTCTCATCACTAATTAAAATCAACAGCAACACACGGAAGCCAAAACAGCCCGGCCCTGCCCTGGCCTTCCCCGCTTCCCAGCTGGCCCTGCCCAGAGGGAACCAGGTTCGGCTGTGAACTCTGGTTCTTGTTGGCATTTAATCCCACGGCTTATGGTAACACACGTGTCCCACTCCTGCTGGGCGAGAATTCCACTCTGCCCACCCTCGCTCATGTGAAGTGTTAGCCCCTCGGCCCGGCCCACTCAAGAGTCTAAATGAGTTTGTTTAGATTTGTAATCAGTGTTTACATTCTTAGGGCCAGAGACAGTGTTTTACAGCTGAGGACCTTTTCTTCTTGTCCAGCTTCTGTTTTCTTTGAAATTAACTGCCGTCATCGTTATTTGTTGGCCCTTCTTCCTCGGTACTCGTCACTCACTCAGTATTCCTCGGTCCTCTGCCGGTATCTCTTCTCAAGATGCTCAGGTGTGTGTGGGTTTTATCCGGTCGGGAGCGGCTGCTCTCCAGCCTGCTCTCACCGCCCCTCCTTGGTGTCTCTGCAGAGGGGACCCCCGCCCCGCCCCATCTCCCGTCCCCTTCTTCCTGGTTCTAGGCTTACGCCTGGCCTCGGTGGACGGGCTTCTCCAGTGGCCTCCTGAGACTGTCCATGGGAAGTGAAGTTGCTTAAAAGATCGTTTTTCTACCTTAATGCTTGATTAATAGTGTAGCTGGATGTAGGGTTTTAGATGAAAATGCTTCCTTGGAGGCCTCTGTTGCACGTCTTCTAACTCTCCCTCCAGGAGAAGCTATGACACGTGGTTCTCGCTCCTGTGGACTTAATCCCGGCCTTCTTCCCTGGAAACACAGCGTCTCCCCCCAGCCTCCTGCCACAGACTCAGCATGCGTCTGCACCCTCTGTATCAGATTTCTTTTTTTAACGTAAAAACGACGGCTGTATCAGTCATCCTGCGCCGTGTGTCAGTCCCTCAGTGGTGTCCCCCTCTCCGTGACCCCATGCACGCAGCCCACCAGGCTCCTCTGTCCATGGGGCTTTCCAGGTGAGAACACTGGAGCGGGTTGCCACTTCCGGCTCCAGGGTCAGTTACCGTATTTGTTTATAAAGTCCGTGTTTTCTTATTTTATGAAGGTTTTTAAAGTTTTCTGTTTGCGTATTTTGGCCCTTTATGCATTTTTAATCTCTACTGTGTTTAGTGACTTTTGATGGGCATCTCACCCTAAAAATGGACATTCTCTGAAGGGCCACCCCAGTCCTCGGATCGCCCTGCCGGGCCTGCTCTTACGCGGGCTCAGTGCCTCCTGGGTGGCTGTCTTCCTGTGATGCGTTCTCTCCTAGCTTCTCGGTGTTGTTGGCTCGCTCGATTTTCACAGTGGTTTCCCCTCCTGTCTTCCGGCCTGCGTGCACGTGGGCAGCCGTGCGGGTGTCTGGGGGTGTGGCCTCCGGGGCAGGGAGGCTGCGCCCCGTGGAGCAGCAGAGCCGGTGCTGAGCTCGGCCACGGAGCGCGCGTCCCCAGCTGAGCGCCGGTGGTGGGCGAGCCCCTCCTGTGGGTCGTCGAGGCCTGGGGTGCGGCTGGGCGGGTGCTGTGTTTACCAGGGTCCCCTCCAGGGAGGGCTCGAGGAGTCTCTGGGGAATCTGATGGGGCCTTCGGTTTCAGCTAAAGAAAAATCCGGCCTCTGCCACACCGGTCTGCCTCTGGCAGGGTTCTGGGAGGCCCGTCTCCATCTGTGACGGGCTGACAAGTGGCCGAAGCATTTGATCTGCCCAGTTACCCACTACCTTAATTAGGTTATTAGCCCTCCTGGGGACGCTGCTCTTCCTGATTAAGGCCCTAATTGGTAGGAGGAGGTCTAGGTTTTACCACGGAGATAATACTCCTCGGTACTTTAACGGTGTTCTTTTTTTAAAAAAAAAACAGGTTTTAGATTTGATTAACCTGTTCTTCATCACCGTGCGGGCTTCCCCCAGTTGCGGCTCCCGGGCTGAGCGCACGGGCTCAGTGTTGAGGCGCTGGGGCTGAGCTGGTCTGCGGCAGGTGGGATCTTCCCGGACCAGGGCTCGAACCCGTGTCTCCTGCACTGGCAGGCGGATTCTTTACCACTGAGCCTCCAGGGAAGCCCCTCCTCGGTACTTTAAAACGCTTTTATTGTTGAAAATTTGGAGAATAAGAAAAAGTACACAGAGAGTAAAAATCCTCTGTGAAATCACCTCCAAAAGAGAATGGCTTCTAACGTTTTGGTGCCTTTCCTTCTTTTCTTACTATCAAGTTTATTTTCTTGCGTAATTCGAATCAACCTGTGCACGGAGCTCTTTACCCTTTTTAACTCGCTGGACTCACTCATACTGTGAGCATCATGTTTAGCGCTTGGTGGGGTGTGGTCTGCGTGACTGTGTCCTGAGTGAAGCTTCGGAATATTTCCCACTTCTCTCTGTAAGTGATGCTTGTGTAAGCATCTTTGATTCCTTTCTGATTATTTCTGGAGGATAGGAACTTAAAGGTGGGATTTAGCGTGCAGAGCTGGAGGCGTTTTTAAATGCAGGCCTGTGCGTGTCTAACAGGACGTGGTTGGCGCCGTGCCCCTGGTTGGTTTCGACCTTGGCGAGGACCGACGCCGGGTGGCGCCCCCACGGGCAGTTTCTGCGCGTGCCCGTCTCGCCTCGCCTTCACTCTCACGTGGCTTAGAGTCTCTGCCGACTCTGGACAGGGACGCGCTCTCCTGATGGTAGTTTGTGAGGTGGAGTGGAGTTTAGACTGTGCACAAGCCATCTGTGCTTGACAGTCGGTACCCGCCTCCCGTTGCTTTCCTCGTCTTTATTTTGAAATACTTTCAACAGAGGACTAGATCCAGGGTAATGTAGTGACCTGTTTGTGCACCCATGACCCAGCTGCAGAAATAAGACGTCCCAGCTGGAGTGCGGCGGGAGGGGGCGGGGCCCCGGCCCATGGAGGTGTCCTTGGCTCTCTGCCCAGCCCTGGAGAGGAGGCTTGGAGGCGCAGGCCATCTGCATTTTGCCCGGGACTTGAACCCCTGGGCTGCTGGCGGTAAGGCAGACATCTGTCAGCGCCTTGGGTGGTGGGTAAAGATTCGTGCTGGGCATGGGGCTAGGGAGAGATGGAGCCGCAGGGCCGGCAGCATCCAGCTGCTGGAGCGGCTGGTGCAGGACGCGTCCTCGATGCTGGTTGGAACTCGGGTGGCTGCAGCCTGTGGCCGCTTGCAGGGGGCAGGGCCCTCCGGTGGGATGGACGTGGGGCTCTGGTGCCCGCCGTGTCCTCCAGGTGCCCTCCGCCCTGACGGGTATGGCGGCAGGTCTGAGGCTTCGGTTGGGTGTGGGGCTGTTGGAGGCACCCTGTGTGGGCCCGTAGGTCAGTCCCAAGGCTGAGGAGGGCACATGGACCCGGCTTGTTGTCCCCCTGGGGCCGCCCTGAGCGCCACCCTCTCCCTCCCCCTCGGAAGGAACCGCTGTGGTGACTTTGTAACGGTCGTCCTCTTGGTTTTCCTCGTAGCATTATCGCCCGTGCATTTCTGCCCGTGACAGTTTGGCTTTGCTTGTTTTGAGTTGTGCGCGTGGATTTACGTCTCCTCCGTCACGCTGCTCCCAGCGTGGCCTGTCCCCCGCGTGTGAGTCCGGGAGCCACGCTGCTGTGAGCATCCTGGTCCCCACGTGGCGGCTCCTCTGCGGTGCGCGCCTGGCGGGCACTGGCTGGACGCCGAGTGTGTGTATGTTCACTCTGCCTGATGAGGCCAGCTTCCTGGTTCGCCAGCTTCCTGGTTCGCCGTCCCCCTGGCAACCTCAAGGGCGTGGTCTGCTCTTCTGCGTTCTGTTGTCCGATCTTTTCCTTACTGATTTGTGAAATGTGAAAAGTGGAAGTTGGTTGTCATGTCCGACTCTTCACGACCCCATGGACTAGACAGTCCATGGAATTCTCCAGGCCGGAATATTGGAGTTGGGTAGCTGTTCCCTTCTCCAGGGGATCTTCCCAACCCAGGGATTGAACTGAGGGGTCCTACATTGCCGGCGGACTTTTTCCCGACCCAGGAATCGAACCAGGGTCTCCTGCACTGCAGGCGGATTCTTTGCCAGCCGACTGTCAGGGAAGGCCTGCGTGGCTCTGCGGGCGTCCCCAGCCCTGTCGGCGGTGCGTGTTGTGACTGTCTCCTCCAGATCTGTGAGCTGATGTTCTGGATTCTACTTGCAGCATCCTCTGATGAGTAAATCCGTGGACGTGGTTGGGTTTGTTCATCCTCTTCTTCACAGTCAGCGTTTTTCTGTTTCAGCTCTGTGTGAGAAATCCTCCTTGGCTCCGGGGTCATAAGGATGTTCCCCTCGTTCTCTTTGGAGAGCTTTCTGGTCTTGCCTTTCACATGAGGGTCTTTAAAGCCTAAAGAATGGAAATAAAACTGACATCACAGAGTCCACACTGCTGAAGTGCGTTCCGGTGGCGTTAGTGCCAGCCCGCGTCGTCTTGGCCTTCTGTTGCATCATTTCGGAGTGTTGTAGTGCAGTTGACTTGGTCATCCTGCTGTTGGTGGAGGTGAGTAAAGGCTCCAGCTTGGGCCCGTTTGCAGTGGCTCTACCGTGCATGTCCCTGTCGCGTCCACCTCGGAGCGGCCTCAACAGTCAGTGGTAGAGACACGGCCCCACAGTGTCTTCCAGCTGCTTGCTGGTTGGCCCCCACGCCGCCCTGCAGTGTGCGGGGCACTGGCTGTTCCCTTTCCGGGCAGCGTGCGGGGCGCTGGCTGTTCCCTTTCCGGGCAGCGTGCGGGGCGCTGGCTGGCTGTTCCCTTCATGACTACACTGGTCAGGACCCCAGTGCCGCGTGACCGACGTGGCCGGCAGGCCTTCCGGTGTGCTCCTCATGGGGAGGCAGGCCTGCACGTACGCTTCTGTTTAGAACTGTGTCTGCCCATGGGCAGACAGCCTGGAAAGCAAGGTAGCATATTCTTATCTCACTGCGTTTATTATAATACGAGAGCGAAATGGAGTTAAATGCAAAGTGCATGGAACAAGGCCAGCCGTGTAGGAGGCAGCTGCTCTCCGGACGATCCCGAGGTCTCTGTTGTACGTTTCAAATACAAAAAAGCTTCAGGTTAAGCTCACGGGTTGCTTGGTTGTCGTGGAGCTTCGTCACGCAGCCTTTGCTGACCTGGAAACAGCATTCCAGTCCAGAGGGCGTGCTGAAGGCAGGCCTGACTTGGGACTCCGCCGAGTCTGTTTTAGCAGCTCATCCCCAGCTGTTAGGGCCCTGAAGTCGGCTCAGTCAGCCCCGTCTCGGGAGGGCTCGCCCGCGCGGGCTCGTAGGCCTCGTCAGCCCCCGTCTCAGCCAGCCCGAGTCCTGCCCCGCCCTGGTGGTGGGGGTGGCAGCAGGGGCTGCTCCGAGCTGCGTGTCTTGTTTCAGACCCTCCGGCCCCGGGGAGAGATGCTCGCATGGTCCCGGGGTCAGACCTGCAGCCTGTCTGCGGTTGGAACATCCTGACAGGCAGGAAAGGCCTTGTTGTCCCTCCAGGGCTGCTCTGGAGCCCTGACGACAGCTGCTTCCAGCAGACATCCCCTCCCCCGTGTCCAGGGTCCTCTGCTCTCTCCCGGCGGAGAGGATGGGGACGCCTGGGCCAGCGCAGGAACCTTCGTGTGGTGGGGCGTCCCCCCAGCCCGTGCTGCCTGCCCCGGAGCGTCTGATGGGAGACTCAGGTCCCGCCCTGCAGTGCTGCGGTGAGAGGAGAGCCCGCTCCTTCGCTGAGCTGCAAGCATCGTGCTTGGAGGACACGCCACCCCTCTGTCGGTCAGGGACCCCTCCCGCAGGCGCAGCCCCCTTCCCCGTCAGACACCCCGTCCAGGAGCGAGGCCGCCCGTGTCCTGCCTCCCACCGTGCGGGGACGCGTTCCCCGTCCCAGGCTCAGCGAGGAGGGTCTGATCAGGCGGGCAGAGCTGCCCTGGTTTTGCGCGCCACTGGCATGCGTGCATCAGCCCCGAGAGCCGCGACCTCCGCGGAGCTGCGGGCTGCCCGGTGCGCCCCCACCTCGGGGCAGCTGCGGAGTCCTCACACGGGAGGGGACCGCGTGGTGTTTGTGACCTTCACTTTCAGAAAGTTAAAATGTAAAGGATAGACAGTAACAGGCTTGACACCTGGGTTCCTCCCTTCCAGAGCCGACACTTGAAAAACCATGTTTATTGAGTTTTTATGAGCGAGTGGGCGGCACGCACAGCTGCCCGTGAAGCGTGTCCGCGTGTGTGCACGTGGGGCGTTCCGTGTGTGCTGGCCGGCCCTGGGCCCCCTCCCCCGACCTGTGGGCCGGCTGGTTCTAGAACCTGCTGCGTGCCTCCTGTCTGCTGTTGCCAGCAGCTTGGCGTGCCTGTGGACCCAGCCGCAGGCACATGCTGGGGAGCTTCCCGCACGGCTGCCGTGCAGACAGGGTCTCCCGCCGTTGCGCCGCCGCCTTCGGCCTTTCTGTCCGCTGCCAGTGCTGCCCAGGGCCGGCCTCCCCTGGGCGGCGGCCGTGGCTCCATCCTGCCACGGTCCCCGTGGAGCTCACGGGGGCCCAGTGCCCGTCCTTGATGCGCGCGAGGGTCGTCCTGGCTGTGCCCCGGTGGGGTGTGCAGCGCTCGACTTGGCTTTGCTGTTCCACACTCCAGGCCGTTCTGAGCGCGGGCGGGTGAGAGGCCCTGCTGTGGCCCGGGAGGGGTCATCTGTGGGGGCGGGACCCCAGCTGAGGCTCCGGTGGCTGGGAGCTGGCCCCCACGCCCGTCTTGTACATCCCCGGGGACCCTGGCCTCGTCCTTGTCCAAGAGGGAAGGACAACCCTCTGGGCTCTGTTGCTGCCTGGGAGCCCACTTCTGGAAGGCGGCTCTGGGCGCGTCCTCTGTGGAGGGAGGGGGGCCTGGGGCTCGGGCGGCGCTGCCCCAGCCGGGACACAGGGCTGAGGGGCTGCCTCCTCCATGCCTGCCTCCTGCCCCCACCGCGCCCCTCCCCCGGCTCCCTGGCCCGGCTCTGCGGCAGCGGCGTCCCGGCTGACACTGGCGCTGCGGCTGGGCTGAGCAGAGCGGCCTCCCTCCCGCAGCCCCGGCCCCCACGGGCTGCAGAGGAGCCGGCTTCCTGCTCCCGCTAGAGGCAGGTCCGTCTCCCTCCGCTTGGCTGCCAGCTCCTGGTAAGGCGGCGCCCTTGGCCCCGCTTGCCCCCTCCCTTCCCCCTGCGGTGTCTGCTTCTGTTTGGAGTGGTCGTGGGCAGGACGCTGCAGACAGCAGCTGCGGAGGGCTCTCGGAGGGCTCAGAGCGGAAGCCCTGGCCGGCCGGGGATGCAGCCGTGACGGGAGACCAGCCTCGAGTTCTGGATGGCTTCTCAGCTTTCGTGTGGCTTTAGTGTGAAAGAGCGCTTCCCACCCGTAGAGGTCTGTCCGAGGCTTTCCTGGGGCGTGCTGGTGTGTGCGTGAGAGGACACAGCACACCTCTGGCCTGCCGTACTGGAGGGGCCTGGGAAGGCACGGCTGTGCTCTGGGCGGTGGCTGGGGTGCCATGGCGAGTTGGCGGTTTCCTCCTTGTGGAATGGGGGCGATGAGCGACTCCCATCTGACCAGTGCACACGCTCATGCGGGGTGCCAGGGTGGGTTGGGCGGATGGGTTGGGCTTGGAGGTGGGCTTGGCATCCCTCTGGGGGCTGAGTGCAGCGTGCCACCAGGCTCCTGGGGGGTGTTTGGGGTTCAAGACGGCTGGGCTGCCTGGCTCCTGGGGGAGCCCCCAAAGTGCCCAGCCTTCCAGGATGCGGCCAGTGGGCAGAGTCCTGTGGCTCCTTGCAGGCCCGCTGGACTGAGCAGTGACCGGCATGAGGAGTGGCCCCTGAGGCCTGAGCCCGGAACTGGAGCCTGGGCCTGGCTCACCTCGCACGGCTGCTTTTCAGGGATAAACGCCCAAGCCCGGAGGCTGCAGCGGAGCCGTGCCAAGGGAACCCCGGCCCCAGCCGCAGGGGGCGCCCGGAGCCCTCCTCCACCACCGCGGCTGCGCCGCACAGTCAGCGAGACCAGCCTGAGCTCGGCTTCCACCCGGGACCCCGAGGAGCCTGGCCGGGACGCCATGCGCTGCTCGCTCTACGAGTCACCCCACCTGCTCCTCCTGCAGGGCTACAGCCAGCAGCACGTGAGCCCCTCACCGGGGTGGCGGGGCTCAGATGGGCCGGGGGGCGGGCCGCCCAGATGGACCCGGGGGCGGGGGGCAGGAGGCTCTCAGATGGACCTGGGAGGGGCACAGGGCTCTCAGATGGACCCGGGGGCGGGGGGCAGGAGGCTCTCAGGTGGACTGGGCAGAGGCTCTCAGATGGACCCGGGGGCGGGGGGCAGGAGGCTCTCAGATGGACCTGGGAGGGGCACAGGGTGCTCAGATGGACCCGGGGGCTGGGGGCAGGAGGCTCTCAGATGGACACCTCCAGCTGGCCTTAGCTGGGGCCAGGGGCTGCGGTGGCTTTGGTTGGTCCTGGACTCTGGAGGAGAGTAGAGGCTTCCCTGTTCTCTGCTTCCAGAACATTCTCTGGTGCAGGCTGCAGTAGGAGGCAGCAGGACCCTGGGAGGGGCCCCCCCAGCTCCTCACTGACTGACCCCAGCCGGGGCTTACCTGATCCTGGGCCCCACCCACCTGTCGCTTAGGCCGCTGCCTGCCCGGCTTTGGGGGGGACCTGCCGCCTCCCCGCGGCGTGGGGGTTGGCCGGTCCCAGGGAGTAGTTCCCCTGGGCCAATGCCCCTGCCTCCCCGTGGCCTCAGGCGTGTGCAGGGCCACCTCTCCCGTCTCCGTTGGAGTCGCCCTGGTTTCTGGGAGTCGGTGTGGACGCCCAGGGTGGGCAGGCTGGGGGCAGGCCGTGGGTCAGGCCGTGCTCCAGGGAGGACGCCCCGGGCAGCTCAGCTGCCGGGGACGGAGTTGCTGGCGTGGCGGCCAGCTGCTGAGCTCTGGCGTCTGCATTTCAGGACAGCCTGGTGTATGTGCTCAACCGGGAGCGGCACACGGTGGGCCAGAGGACACCGTCCAGCAAGCCCAGCATCAGCCTCTCGGCCCCCGACATCCTGCCCCTGCACTGCACCTTGCGCCAACGCCAGCCCTCGGGCCAGGGCCCGGCGGGGGCCCAGCTGCTGCTGGAGCCGCTGCCCGGGGCGCCCGTCGCCGTCAACTTCGCGGAGGTGGGGACCCGCCCGGTGGTGCTGCGGCACGGCGATCTGCTGTCCCTGGGCCTCTACTACCTGCTGCTGTTCAAGGACCCGGCACAGGCCCAGCCGCTGCCCGCCCAGGCCCTGGCCCGCCTCCGGGCCGCGCCGCAGAGCTGCCGGCTGTGTGGCGCCCTGCTGCGGGCCCGCGGCGCCCCGGCCCGGCCCGCCCTGCCCAGGCCGCGGCCGCTGCGGCTGGAGTTCGAGCCCGACGTGGAGGACGCGCTGCTGCAGCGGATCATGACGCTGGTCGAGCCGGGCGGCGATGACCACAAGCTGACCCCCGCCTTCCTCCTCTGCCTCTGCATCCAGCACTCGGCCACCCGCCTCGAGCCGGGCTCCTTCGGGCAGCTGCTGCTCAAGATAGCCCGGCTGATCCGCGAGACCGTCTGGGTCAGTGGTGGGGCTGGGCCGTGCGGGTGCAGGGGCCAGATGCTCAGAGGTCCCGAATCTGACGAGTGACCCTCCTTTCCCGAGTCTGCCCCCTGCCAGACACTGGGTGTAGTCATCCGCCGCTGCTGGATTTCATTCTCACAGCACCCCGGCAGCGTAGGAGTCCCATGTCCCAGCTGAGAGCACCGGGCGGAGACCCGCGTCTCCTGAGCCCGAGCCTGACCCTTGGCTTCCCCCCCAAGCTCGTAGCACCAGCCCCGGGGCCCCGACCCCGGGCAGGCGAGGAGCAGGCTTGCGGAGGCGGTGGACCGCTCTCCCGGGGTCCCGGGCTGGGTGACCCCGAGCTGCTTCCCTGAGGGTGAGGAGTCTCACACGGGTCTGTCTCCAGCCCCCGAGGCTCCTTTGCTGTTTGTTCGTTTGGGGGCATCAGCAGTCCCCCACCTGCTGCCAGCCAGCGCTCACGAGTCTCCTCAGCTCAGGCTCCAGGAGCGACTAAGAGGCTGCGAGGGAGCCCGTTCACAAGAGCAGCAGCGCTTGCCTTTTCATTTGTATGTGCGTGTGGCCGTCCCCACGGCATGTGGGGTCTTAGTTCCCAGGCCAGGGATCAGAACATGAGCCCCCTGCTGTGGAAGTGAGGGGCCCTAACCACTCGACTGCCAGGAGAGTCTAAGAATGATTTCTTGATTAAAAGGGACAGAAAATGTTGGCTAGACCCGAATCCCTGTGGGCACGTTGAATTGTGTTTGTACAAACTCAAGCCCACGTGCACCTGCTCACTGTTCCCGGGGACTGGCTTTTAAAAGTGCGATTATGAAGCTTCACCATCAGGGAGTTGCTGGAATCCTTATTCTGAAACTTGTCAAAGGTTTGATCTATCTTTCCTCGTCCCTGCCTGGCTGGTTGTTACGCAAGAGAGCTGGGTGTGAAATGTTCCTTCTGTGCTGGGAGGTCTGACCAAATGGGAAGATAGGTTCCCGTGTGGCTGAGAGCAGGTCAGAGGGTACAGGGCGCCCGGGCAGGGAGGCTACCTGCGCACGTGGGCAGAGCTGCAGCTGGCGGTGGTCTGACTGCGCGCAGCCCCGCTGGCCCGTCTGTCTCATCTCGCCTTCTCCCTGTTTCTGATTGTAGGAGAAAACCAAAGAGCTGGCAGAGAAGCAGGCGCAGCTGTAAGTATGGCCCCGTCACCGTGCCCACCCCCGGCCCCTGGCTCCCCCACCCCCACTGGGGTCTGCTCTGTGCCTCCGTTAACTGCAGCGCTGGAGAAGACTCTTGAGAGTCCTTGGACTGCAGGGAGGTCCAGCTGGTCCGTCCTAAAGCGTCTTTCTGTCTGGGGGGCTCTCTCCATGTCTGCAGTCACCACCTGCAGAACTGTGTGTCGGGGGAGTGTGTGACACGGAGTGGGCGCGACCCTCTCGGAAGCCGCCGCCTCGCTCGCTCCCGTAACGACTGTGTTAGCGTGAACCGACTTCTTGGGGGAACGGACACCTCCAGGGTCCAGATGGGGCCGCCGGCCTTGGCTCTGCAACCAGCAGCACTGCATCTACTCTTACTCCATGCTGGAGGGCTTGGGAAAACCACTTGGCATCAGTGGTAGAGATGAGCGGATACTGCAGGGAACCGCCTTCGCAAACGTGCCTGAGCCATGGCTGCCCGCCCCCTGGAGGAGCGCTGCGCGTGGCCGCCGCACGTCGGGGGTGCGGGGCTCCTGAGGCCACAAGTCCCACTGCGGTCCACAGGGGTTTGCCTCATCCCCGTTCACGTGACAACCTGGACAGCATTTAAAAGGCAGAGACATCACTTTGCCGACAAAGGTCCGTCTAGTCAAGGCTATGGTTTTTCCAGTGGTCATGTATGGATGTGAGAGTTGGACTGTGAGGAAGGCTGAGCGCCGAAGAATTGATGCTTTTGAACTGTGGTGTTGGAGAAGACTCTTGAGAGTCCCTTGGACTGCAAGGAGATCCAACCAGTCCATCCTAAAGGAAATTGGTACTGAATGTTCACTGGAAGGACTGATGCTGAGGCTGAAGCTCCAATATTTTGGCCACCTGATGCGAAGAACTGATTCATTGGAAAAGACCCTGATGCTGGGAAAGATTGAAGGCGGGAGGAGAAGGGGATGACAGAGGATGAGATGGTTGGATGGCGTCCCTGACGCGATGGACATGAGTTTGATCAAGCTCCGGGAGTTGGTGATGGACAGGGAAGCCTGGCGTGCTGCAGTTCATGGGGTCGCAAAGACCTGACTGAGCAACTGAACTGAACTGTTCGTGTGAAGATGTTGAGTGAAGAGGGTCCGTTTCTAAAGCACATGTCTGCTGTCGTTCTTGTGGGGTACCGTCTACCTGTGGTAGGTCCTGTAAGGGGAGCAGGAGGAAGCATCATCGCCCCCTCCTTCCTACATTTGCTGTTGGGACCTAGAGGGATGGAGCTAGGAGCCAGGGTCTGAGCAGCGAGGCTCCCGCTGAGCTGAGCTGAACAGAATCCCCATGGGGCTTGTGGGCATCCAAGCAGCGCTGGCCCAGATGTGGGATTGCTGGGTCATAAGGAAGCTTTGGTTTGTTTTTTGAGGAACCTCCGTGCTGTGTCCCACAGTGGCTGTGCCAGCTCGCATCCCCACCGGCGGTGCGCAAGAGTTCCGGTTTCTGCACGTGCTCTGCGACGCTCACTGGGTCGGGTCTTTTTAAAAAAGTGCTGGCTTATGTGTCTGGCTGCAGCAGGGCTCAGGCGCTGCACGCGGGGTCCTCCTTGCGTCCGGCGGGATCCTTGGTTGAGCGCACGGATGCCCTGGTTGGGTGCAGGCTCAGTGGTTCTGCGGCAGGTGGGGGTTAGTTCCCTGACCGGGGGTAGAGCCCGCGTCCCCTGCCCTGCAGGGCGGGTTCTCGACCGCTGGGCCCCCGGAGGTCCCGACTCTGTCTTCCCGCTGCGGGCATCTGGCAGGTGTGAGGTGGCTGTGCCCCGTGGTCTGACCTGCGTCTCCCTGGTGCTCAGGGAGGCTGAGGATTCTCCTGCCCCCACTGTCGGTCTGCTTGGAGACACACCTGTTCACACGTTCAGCCCGTCTGTAATCGGGTTATTGGGGTTTTTGCTTTGGAAGTGTTCAAGTCCCTTGTGTGCCCTGGAGGCCCACCCCGTTCAGCCAGCATGCAGTTTGTACATTCTCTCTCCCGTCCGCTGGCCGCCTTTTCGTCTGTGAGCGGTCTCCTCTGTTGGTCTGACCCCGCTGGTTGGTCTCCGCTCCGTGGCCGGTGGCTTTCTGGCCCTGGCCCCACTCAGGCTCTCCTGGACGGTGGGCCAGGCTGCAGCGCCTCCTTGGGGCCCCAGAGCGCCACCCGGGCTGGCCGGGGGCACAGACCTCAGTGCTGACCACACTAGGACCCAACACCAGAGCCCCGCTGGTGGCCGTAGCCTAGCTGGTGTGTTGTTCTATGGGGAGGCATGTCTGTCCTGCTGAGTTCTGGGTGAGATTGAGAAGGGCGATACATGTGGAAACAAAATGGAATTGGGTTCTGACAGGCAGATGAATGGGCTTCCCAGGTGGCTCTAGTGGTAAAGAACCCACCTGCCATTGCAGGAGGCATGAGACATGGGTTCGATCCCTGGGTCGGGAAGACCCCGTGGAGGACGGCATGGCCACCTGCTCCGTGTTCTTGCCTGGAGAAGCCCGTGGACGGAGGAGCCTGGCGGGCTACAGTCCATGAGGTCACACGGAGTCGGACATGCCTGGAGCAGCTTCGCCTGCACACACAAGCAGATTAATCCTTTTTTAGTGACATAAGGTCTGTATAGTCAATACTATGGTTTTTCCAGTGGTCATGTGTGGATGTGAGAGTTGGACCATAAAGAAGGCTGAGCACCAAAGAATTGATGCTTTTGAACTGTGGTGTTGAAGACCCTTGAGAGTCTCTTGGACTGCAAGGAGATCAAACCAGTCAGTCATAAAGGAGATCAACCCTGAATACTCACTAGAAGGACTAAAGCTGAAGCTCCAGTACTTTGGCCACCTGCTGTGAAAAGCCAACTCACTGGAAAAGCCCCTGATGTTGAGAAAGATTGAAGGCGGGAGGAGAAGGGGACGACAGAGGATGAGATGGTTGGATGGCATCACCAACTCGATGGACCGGAGTTTGAGCAAAGTCCGGGAGATGGTGAAGGACAGGGCGGCCTGGCGTGCTGCAGTCCATGGACACGGCCCTGAGCAGCTGAACAGCAACGACGACGACACAGCGCTCTCCATGCCTGCGCAGATGTGTGTGTGCCTCAGACCAGCGAGGAGGACGGGCGAGAGGAGCAAGATGAGCAGGAAGAACAAGGAGAGCTGGACGTGGGAAAGGGCGCCACCGGCCCAGGCCGGCTGCTCAAGGGGGCCCAGCCCTCCTGACGCTTCCTGGCTGGGCCTGTGGTCTGACCCCCAGCACCCCCAGCCTGGCGGTCACCGTGGCAGCTGGAGTCTGCGCTGCTCTGGGTTCCTGGAAGTCCCCCAGGCAGGACAAAGAGCCGGGGTCGGCCCTGTCTTTGCACGATGTCCGCAGCGCCTTCCTTGCCCCTGGAATCCCGCCAGTGAGAGGCATAGCTGCGGCCACCCCGAGCAGGCCCAGTGCATCTCCAGGGGGCTTGCTTTGCTTGTCCGCGGATCCCTGCTTGCCTGTGGGAGCCTCGGCAGGTGTGGTCGGACCCCGTGTAGGATGCTCTTGGGACACATGACTCCCACCTGGGCTTGCTGCGGGGAGGAGCCAGACAGAGGTGCGGGGGTGCTGTTTACACGAGGGGCCACGGGGGCTGGCGAGGACAGCATGGGAGCTTGTCACAGCGCTGGCGACCCGGGCTCCAGGTCCTGGCTCTGGAGATGCGGGAGGAAGGGCCCAAGATGGGCGGAAGTCACCTGACCGCGGAGGCAGGGGCCCACAGTCCGCAGTGTCCCCGGGGAGGGGAGACGTGCTGGGTCCCTCCGCCCGGGGACCGGCCCCCAGGAGAGTGGTGGGACCCTGCCCCCTGCCTGGGGGCCCCGCCGGCTTTGCCTCCCCGGGGACTCGAGTGCCTCTGCGAGACTGAGCCGCGTGCCAGCGACCTGGGGCCAGCGGCGCTTCCTGGTGGTTAATCTTCCAGTGAGGCCCGTGACGCCTCCTCCCGGCCCACTGACTCCCCACTGTCTTCCGGGTCCTGCTGCGCTTAGCCAGCCCTGTCTGCCCGCCCCGAGCAGTCGTGTCTTGGCTTCCACTATCAGCTTAGAACGCGGCGCTCCCCTCTGGCTCCTTAGCGCCAGGGGCGACCCTGCTGTTGTCTGGTCAGCTGCAGCCCCCTCCCCGCGTGACCTAATTCTGAGAGAAGGTGTGAAGACGAATCCGCCAGAGGCCTTGGCTCTGGGGCCGCGGGCGCTCCTCCCCTGAGGTTCGTGGGCAGCGTGCCTCTCGCCGTTAGGGGTCTGAGTCTAACTGCCCAGCCCAATGCGCAGTGCTGGCGGGGCATGGCGGG
>SJYQ01004373.1:389458-408091 GCA_006410935.1 Redunca redunca | reverse complement strand
AATGATTAAATAGAGCTGTCCTAAGTAAGCCTACAGAATAATGTTACATTTATAATTTTACTTATATATTGTGTTTTTAACAATGCTTGTAGATTTTTGCAAACCTCAGACAACCATCCTAAAATCTGTAAAATGCCATAAGAGGACATTTAACATATTTCTCAACTGATTTCCAAAATTGTTTTTATTCTATAATTCATGGAGTCCAGATAGAGGTACTTTCTGTTACTTGAAAGTGTCGTGCTCTCTCATGACTATAAATTGGCTGATTTTCTTCACTCTTCTCATAGCTCTCTCTTCTCTAGTTTGAGTTCTTAACTCCTTTTCTTTCCCATGATATCTTTCTATTATTTATCTTCCTTCCTTTTCCCCTTCTTCTCTTCATCTTTTTCCTCTTCCTTCTTTATCTTATCAAGGTTTTTGAATACTCAATTTGTTTCTTAACAGACCATCTCATTACAGATCTATACCTCTCTGTGAAAATTTAAGACTGGGTTTTATTTTCTTCTGCCATCAATCACTGCCTCTCTTGGGCTATTTCTTAAATAGACATGCATCTCTTATCCAAGGCTTGAAAGAGATTTAATATGTTTCATTCACATTTGTTCTTTAGTTCCAAGCCCTCAAATTTCCCCATGCTTTGCTGCTGTTCAGTCACTACATCATGTCCAGCTCTTTGCAACACAATGAATTGCAGCACATCAGGCTCCCATCTCCTTCACTATTTCCCAGAGTTTGCTCAAACTCATGTCCATTGAGTTGATGTTAGTCAATCAGCTCATAATCTGTCACCTGCTTCTCCTTCTTCCCTCAATCTTTCCCAGTATCAGGTGTTTTCCAGTCAGTTGGCTCTTTGCATCAGGTGGCCAAAGTATTGGAGCTTCAGCTACAGTATCAGTCCTTCCAATGAATGTTCAAGATTGATTTTCTTTAGGACTGGCTGGTTTGATTTCCATTTTGTCCAAGAGACTCAAGAGTCTTCTCCAGCACCACAGCTCAAAATCATTAATTCTTTGGCATTTAGACTTCTTTATGGTCCAGCTGTCACATCTGTACATGACTACTGGAAAAACCATAGCTTTGACTATACAGACCTTTGATGGCAAAGTGATGTCTCTGTTTTTTTTTTTTTTTTTTAATATGCTGTCTAGGTTTTTCATGGGCTTCCCTGTTGTCTCAGATGGTAAAGAATCTGCCCACAATGAGGAAGACTTGGGTTTGATCCCCGGGTTGGGAAGATCCCCTGGATGATGTCACAGGAACTCACCCCTGTATTCTGCCTGGAGAACCCCCATGGACAGAGGAGCCTGGAGGGTTGCAGTCCATGGGGTTGCAAAGAGTCAGACATGACTGAGTGACTGAACTAAACTGAACTGTGTGCTTAGTTGCTCAGTCATGTCTGACTCTTTGTGACCCCCTGGACTGCAGCCCACCAGGCTTCCCGGTCCATCACCAACCCCTGGAGCTTGCTCAAACTCATGTCCATCGAGTTGGTGATGCCATCCATCCATCTCTACCTCTAGCATCCCCTTCTCCTCCTGCTTTCAATCTTTCCCAGCATCAGGGTCTTTTCCAATGAGTCTGTAATAGCTTTCCTTCCAAGGAGCAAGTGTCTTTTAATTTAATGGCTGTAGTCACTGTCTACAGTGATTTTAGAGCCCAAGAAAATAAAATCTGTCACTCTTTCCACTTTTTCCTCATCTATTTGTCATGAAATGATGGGGCCATATGCCATGATCTTAGTTTTCTGAATGCTGAGTTTTAAGCCAATTCTTTCACTCTCTGGTTTCACCCTCATCAAGAGGCTCTTTAGTTCCTCTTTACTTTCTGCCATTAGAGTGATCTCAGTGGTGTTGGTAAAGAATCTGCCTACCAATGCAGGAGATATGAGTTCAATCCCTGGGTTGCAAAGATTCCCTGGAGAAGGAAATGGCAACTCACTACAGTATTCTTGCCTGGGAAATCCCATGGATAGAGAAGACTGGCGGGCTACATTCCACGGGGTCACAAAAAGTTAGTTGTACATGACCAAAGAACTTAACAATAACATCTGCATATCTGAGATTATTAATATTTCTCCCAGCAATCTTGATTCCAGCTTGTGATTCATGCAGCCCAACATCTTGAATGATATACTCTGCATAGAAATTAAATACAGCCTTGATGTACTACTTTCCTAATTATGAACCAGTTCATTGTTCCACATCTGGTTCTAACTGTTGCTTCTTGACCCACATTCAGGTTTCTCAGGAGGTGGGTATAGTCTGGCATTTCCATTTCTTCAAGTATTTTCAGCAATTTGTTGAAAGGTTTGTTCAAAGGTGTCAGCATAGTCAATGAAACAGAAGTAGGTATTTTTCTGGAATTCCTTTGCTTTTTCTGTGATCCAGTGGCTACTGACAATTCATTCTCTGGCTCTTCTACCTTTTCTAAATCCATCTTGTATATCTGGATTTTTTTGGTTCATTTACTGTAGAAGAGTAGCTTGAAGAATTTTGAGCATTACCTTGCTAGCATGGGAAATAAGTGCATTTGTACAGTAGTTTGAATATTCGTTGGCATTGCCCTTCTTTGAGATTGGAATGAAAACTTACCTTTTGTAGTCTTGTGGACACTGCTGAGTTTTCTAAATTTTCTGACACATTTGAGGGCAGCACTTACACAGCATCATCTTTTAAGATTTGAAATAGCTCAGCTGGAATTCCATCACCTCCACTAGCGATAGAGTCAATTCCTAGGCAGATTGATAAGAAGTCTAGGGTCCCCAAGGAGGAGAAAGGGGTCTGAGGCTCTCAAAGTAGATATAGGGGTCTGGAATTCTCAAGGAGGAGGAAAGGACAAACATCTTTTTTTTTTTTTTTTTAATCTCTCCATTCCTTAGTCTTAGTCACATAAATTGTTTTTTTTTTTTTTCCTTTAAGACCAGAACTGATGACTACACAACAAACAACTCAGTTTAAACTCTGTACTAAGGATTATAGGGACTTCTCTGGTGCCTCAAAGCATCTGCCTGCAATGCGGGAGATGGGTTCCATCCCTGGATTGGGAACTTCTCCTGGAGAAGGAAATGGCAACCCACTCCAGTACTCTTGCCTGGAAAATTCCATGGAAAGAGGAACCTTGTAGGCTACAGTCCATGGGGTCTCAAAGACTGAGTAACTTCTCTCACTCACTCACAAAGAATTATATAACAACTATGTATCCTGCTTGAGGACAGTTTCTCCTTCCTGAAAAGCTTTGGATTAATCCTGATATCTTCAGTTCAGTTCAGTGACTCAGTCGTCTCTGACTCTTTACAACCCCATAAATTGCAGCACGCCAGGCCTTCCTGTCCAACACCAATTCCCAGAGTTCACTCAAACTCACGTCCATCAAGTCAGGGATGCCATCCAGCTATCTCATCCTTTGTTGTCCCCTTCTCCTCCTGCCCCCAATCCCTCCCAGCATCAGAGTCTTTTCCAATGAGTCAGCTCTGCATGAGGTGGCCAAAACACTGGAGTTTCAGCTTTAGCATCATTCCTTCCAAAGAACACCCAGGGCTGATCTCTTTTAGAATGGATTGGTTGAATCTCCCTGCAGTCCAAGGGACTCTCGAGAGTCTTCTCCAATGCCACAGTTCAAAAGCATCAATTATTTGGTGCTCAGCTTTCTTCAAAGTCCAACTCTCACATCCATACATGACCACTGGAAAAACCATAGCCTTGACTAGATGGGCCTTTGTTGGTAAAGTAATGTCTCTGCTTTTCAATATGCTATCAAGGTTGGTCATAACTTTCCTTCCAAGGAGTAAGTGTCTTCTAATTTCATGGCTGCAGTCACCATCTGCAGTGATTCTGGAGCCCCCCAAAATAAAGTCTGACACGGTTTCCACTGTTTTCCCATCTATTTCCCATGAAGTGATGGGACCAGATGCCATGATCTTCGTTTTCTGAATGTTGAGCTTTAAGCCAACTTTTTCACTCTCCTCTTTCACTTTCATCAAGAGGCTTTTTAGTTCTTCTTCACTTTCTGCCATAAGGGTGGTGTCATCTGCATATCTGAGGTTATTGATATTTCTCCCGGCAATCTTGATTCCAGCTTGTGCATCTTCCAGCCCAGTGTTTCTCATGATGTACTCTGCATATAAGTTGAATAAGCAGAGTGACAATATACAGCCTTGACGTACTCTTTTTCATATTTGGAGCCAGTCTGTTGTTCCATGTGCTGTTCTAACTCTTGCTTCCTAACCTGCATATAGGTTTCTCAAGAGGTAGGTCAGGTGGTCTGGTATTCCCATCTCTCTCAGAATTTTCCACAGTTTATTGTGATCCACACAGGCAAAAGCTTTGGCATAGTCAATAAAGCAGAAATAGGAACTCTCTTGCTTTTTCCATGATCCAGCGGATGTTGACAATTTTATCTCTGGTTCCTCTGCCTTTTCTAAAACCAAGTTGAACATCTGGAAATTCACGGTTCAAGTATTGCTAAAACCTGGCTTGGAGAATTTTGAGTATTACTTTACTAGCGTGTGAGATGAGTGCAATTGTGCGGTAGTTTTCACATTCTTTGGCCTTGCCTTTCTTTGGGATTGGAATGAAAACTGATTTTTTCCAGTCTTGTGGCCACTGCTGAGTTTTCCAAATTTGCTGGCATATTGAGTGAAGCACTTTCACAGCATCATCTTACAGGATTTGAAATAGCTCAACTGGAATTCCATCACCTCCACTAGCTTTGTTCGTAGTGATGCTTTCTAAGGCCCACTTGACTTCACATTCCAGGATTTCTGACTCTAGGGAGTGATCACACACACCATCGTGATTATCTTGGTCGTGAAGATCTTTTATGTACAGTTCTTCTGTGTATTCTTGCCACCTCTTCTTAATATCTCTGCTTCTTTTAGATCCATACCATTTCTGTCCTTTATTTAGGCCATCTTTGCATGAAATATTCCCTTGGTATCTCTAATTTTCTTGAAGAGATCTCTAGTTTTTCCCATTCTGTTATTTTCCTCTACTTTGCATTGATTGCTGAAGAAGGCTTTCTTAATCTTGCTATTCTTTGGAACTGTGCATTCAGATGTTTATAGCTTTCCTTTTCTCCTTCGCTTTTCACTTCTCTTCTTTTCACAGCTATATCTTAGAATGTATATCTAAGAATAGATAAACATTCCTGATACAAACCTGATATCTTAGAATATATATTATGGGAGTTGGTCTGGTAGGATCTTTCTATTGTTAAGTTCTAAACCTGCTATCAATAAACTCAGATATGCAGATGGCACTATCCTTATGGCAGAAAATGAAGAACTAAAGAGCCTTTAGATGAAAGTGAAAGAGGAGAGTAAAAAAGTTGGCTTAAAGCTCAACATTCAGAAAACTAAGATCCTGGCAACTGGTCCCATCACTTTGTCAACTACAAATTGGCACTTACCAAGAGCATTGTCAATGACTGAAAAATAAAGGCATTTGCCATCTGCCTCTTTGGAGACTGAACCCCATGCTGCTGTGGCTGTTGACCTAGAATTCCTGAGAGAGTTCAGGGTGGAGTAAGGCACTCTGCTACAGGAAATCTGGTGGGACATGTCTTTAGATGGCTGGATGTTTTTAGAAACAGGTTTTATGATCTCAATCCTTGCATCTCCTCATATATTTAGAGAGGCACTAAATCCCTTCATGGTGACATCAGATCCTCATAACTGACAAAAACAAAAAACAAAAAACAAAAAACAACCTTTTGTAAATTGAGTACTTCGTGGTATTGAACTACCCCTTCACCAAAACCTTAAATATTAACTTTCCCCCATGCCACTTTGGAGCAGTCTCTCAGAGACTGCCTGATGCTTTCTGATGCTGCCTCTTCAGCTGCAGTCCTCATTTTGCCCCAAATAAAACAACTCACAACTTGCAAGTTGTATATCTTTTTTTAGTCGACAATTATGGTGACCTAGAGTGGACTTCCTCCTTTTGACTGGACTCCAGAAGGAACCAGAGCTTTGGTACCACAGTGGCCCCTTGTGCCCATCTGCCACCTTGGGGAGTACAGACGAATTTGGGTAAGTCTCTCCTGGTTCTTGAATCTCCTGTATTGGTTAAGATTTTGAGTTTTACTTGGTGGTGGAGCAGGTTACCTGCCCCCTCCTAGTAGGAAAGATACTGGGTAGGGGTGGGGCGGGCCACAGGTGAAACATCGGGGGCATACCTACTCATGGTCTAGACACTGAGTGGGGCTCAGTTGAAAGATGTCAAGGAATTCCTACCCAGTCAAAAGATACTGGGTGGTGGGCTGGCTGAAAGATGCCAGAAAAATTGTTCAACCAGTGGAAAGGTACTGGGTAGGGGGGCTCGACTGGGAAAAAAAAATGAGAAATACCCAGGGCTTGGCTGAAAGATATCTAGGTCACTCCATTGTAGGGGACTGAATGGTCTTGGCTGAGGGGTTAAGAGGCTGATCTGACACGTTTCCTCAATTTGACTGTCTAGAGAATTTGTCAGGATAAAACTGAGGAAAATACATGAGAACTTTGCTCTGAAGAAAAGGGACAGGACTCCTCCCAGCTGGTTTCAGTTTTCTCAGGTGACAGAAATTTACAGGAGAGATGGAGGTCTAGTCTTCATACCAGGCAGTGGTCCCATAGGGAAACCCACTCATTAATTAAAATACTTATTCATCCGGGGGTGGCAAATAAGAACTGGCCATTCAGCGACCTGAGCAGCCATGGTGGTCTTAGATTGACGGAGGCAGAATTGAGACACGTAAGAGAAGCTGAAACGACTTGAGGCAACTCCTGGAGGAGTTAAGCTCACAAGCAGCACATGGGCCCACTACACAAGTTCTCTAGTAATTTTTATCCCTGACAAATTCAGCTTAAAATGGGAAACATAATCTCCCAACAGAAACAAATGTTGTCAGAAAATCAGCCTATGACTAGTTCTAAATAATTCTAATCTAGCCAGATTCATGTACAATACATACGGAGCTCATACTTGCAAGGACCTAATTGAAGAAATTATACTAAAAGAGATCTCAACCTAAAATGGCCAAATTGGGGTTCTTTTGATATTCTAAAATTGATATTTTTGTGTGCACAATTAGAAAAGGCCGGCTGAGCTTTGAATGATATCTGGAAGCTTCTAAAAGAGGGATTAATAGAGTAACTTCTTCACAGAAAATCAATAAGAAATTGCTTGAAACTATCAGAACTAAAAAGGCGGCTAGCACTGACTTTGCCAGGTCACAGGTCTAGTGGAATTGGGAAGTCACGTTTGGCATTTATGCCATTTGGCTTTTGATCTTAAGGCATCATTTTACCATGTTTTGGGGGCACTCTTGCCACTTGCCTTTTGATTTCTGGGCTTTTTTTTTTTTTTTTTTTTTTNTTTTTTTTTTTTTTTTTTTGCCTTTGGTTCATTTGGAGTGTGACTCCTGGCTGGTGAAGTTCTGGTTCGGTTTGTTTTGAGTGCACATAAATCTGGTACAAACTGTTTGAGAAAATATGTGAATTGCTTACTCTAAGGTTCCACACCTGACCTGGAAACCCCTTGGGAAAATTTTTTAAATGACTGGTCAATCTATAGCTATGATCCAATGACAAGAAAAATGGCCTAAAAATATTAGATTTTTATTGATTTATGATAGGAAAATGAACTGAAATTCCCTTGTGTACAGGTCTTCCTCCTGTAATCAACAGCCTGGGGCTGATCAAACCTCTACTTCCCCAGAGGGACAATCCCTGCTGGGACCAATCTACCCTTGTTTTCAGGGCCAAGTTGAATACAATCTGGAATCTAAATTTTGGCTATAAAACTATGGTCACACACAAAAATTACAGTTTTTGACAATGTGGTCACAATATTCTTTAGACTGCAGAGGAAGCTTGAAGAAAAAATTCTCTTAGGAATTATTCCCCTGAGGAAATAACTCCCCCTATACCTTGGAAGAAAAGTTATGACCAACCTAGATAGTATATTCAAAAGCAGAGACATTATTTTGCCGACTAAGGTCCGTCTAGTCAAGGCTATGGTTTTTCCTGTGGTCATGTATGGATGTGAGAGTTGGACTGTGAAGAAGGCTGAGAGCTGAAGAATTGATGCTTTTGAACTGTGGTGTTGGAGAAGACTCTTGAGAGTCCCTTGAACTGCGGGGAGATCCAACCAGTCCATTCTGAAGGAGATCAGCCCTGGGATTTCTTTGGAAGAAATGATGCTAAAGCTGAAGCTCCAGTACTTTGGCCACCTCATGCGAAGAGTTGACTCATTGGAAAAGACTCTGATGCTGGGAGGGATTGGGGGCAGGAGGAGAAGGGGACAACTGAGGATGGGATGGCTGGATTGCATCATGGACTCAATGGATGTGAGTCTGAGTGAACTCAGGGAGATGGCGATGGACAGGGAGGCCTGGCGTGCTGCGATTCATGGGGTCACAAAGAGTCGGACACGACTGAAGGACTGAACTGAACTGAACTGATAGCTTTCAGCAGAAAAGCAACAGAGTTTCAGAAAAAGATCTATTTCTGCTTTATTGACTATACCAAAGCCTTTGACTGTGTGGATCACAATACACTGTGGAAAATTCTGAAAGAGATGGGAATACCAGGCCATCTGACTTGCCTCTTGAGAAATCTATATGCAGGTCAGGAATCAACAGTTAGAACTGCACATGGAACAACAGACTGGTTCCAAATATGAAAAAGTATGTCAAGGCTGTATAGTGTCACCCTGCTTATTTAACTTATATGCAGAGTACATCATGAGAAACACTGGGCTGGAAGAAGCACAAGCTGGAATCAAGATTACCAGGAGAAATATCAAGAACCTCAGATATGCAGATGACACCACCTTATGGCAGAAAGTAAAGAGGAACTAAAAAAACCTCTTGATGAAAGTGAAAGAGGAGAGCGAAAAAGTTGGCTTAAAGCTCAACATTCAGAAAACGAAGATCATGGCATCTGGTCCCATCACTTCATGGGAAATAGATGGGGAAACAGTAGAAATAGTGTCAGACTTTATTTTGGGGGGCTCCAAAATCACTGCAGATGGTGACTGCAGCCATGAAATTAAAAGACACCTACTCCCTGGAAGGAAAGTTATGACCAACCTTGATAGCACGTTCAAAAGCAGAGACATTACTTTGCCGACAAAGGTCCATCTAGTCAAGGCTATGGTTTTTCCAGTGGTCATGTATGGATATGAGAGTTGGACTGTGAAGAAAGCTGAGCACTAAAGAATTGATGCTTTTGAAGTGTGGTGTTGGAGAAGACTCTTGAGAGTCCCTTGGACTGCACGGAGATCCAACCAGTCCATTCTAAAAGAGATCAGCCCTGGGTATTCATTGGAAGGACTGATGCTAAAGCTGAAACTCCAGTACTTTTGCCACCTCATGCAAAGAGTTGACTCATTGGAAAAGAATATGATGCTGGGAGGGATTGGGGGCAGGAAGAGAAGGGGACGACAGAGGATGAGATGGCTGGATGGCATCATCGACTCGATGGACATGAGTCTGAGTGAACTCCGGGAATTGGTGATGGACAGGGAGGCCTGGCGTGCTGTGATTCATGGGGTCACAAAGAGTCAGACACGACTAAGTGGCTGAACTGAACTAAATTGAAGAGTATTGCCAATGACTGAAGAACAAAGATTTTTGCCCTCTGCCTCTGTAGAGACTGAACCCCATGCTTCTATAGCTGTTGATCTTCAACAGTCTCTGAGGGAGTTCAGGGTGAAGTGAGACGCTCTGTACTCCAGGGAATCTTGTGGGACAGGTCTTTAGATAGTTGGATGTTTTTAGGAACAGATTTTATGATCTCAATCCTTGCATTTCCTCATATCTAGAGAAGTACTAAATCCCTTCATGGTGACATCAGACCCTCCTGACTAAAAAAAAAACCTTTTTTAAATTGAGGGCTTCATGGTATTAAACTTCCTCTTCCCTTTCACCAAAACCTTATATATTGACTTTTCCCCACTGCTGCTTTGGAGCAGTTTCTCAGAGCTCTCTGAGATGCTGCCTCCTGGGCTTAAGTCCTCATTTTGCCCCAGCTGCCCTTAACTGACAAGTTGCAAGTTGTAGATCACTTTTTAGTCAACAACTTCATGTCAAATAGATGGGGAAACCATGGAAACAGTGACAGGCTTTATTTTTGGGGGGTCCAAAATCTCTGCAGATGGTGACTGCAGCCATGAAAATAAAAGCTCCTTGGAAGAAAAGCTATGACCAAACTAGACAGCATATTAAAAAGCAGAGACATTACTTTGCAAACAAAGGTCCATCTAGTCAAAGCTGTGGTTTTTCCAGTGGTCATGTATGGATGTGAATGTTGGACCATAAAGAAAGTTGAGTGCCAAAGAACTGATACTTTTGAACTGTGGTGTTGGAGAAGACTCTTGAGAGTCCCTTGGACTGCAAGGAGACTAACCAGTCAATCTTAAAGGAAATCAGTCCTGAATATTCACTGGAAGGACTGATGCTGAAGCTGAAACCTCAATACTTTGGCCACCTGATGCAAATAACTGACTCATTTGAAAAGACATGCTGGGTAAGATTGAAGGCAGGAGGAGGTGACGGCAGTGGATGAGATGGTTGGATGGCACCACCGACTCAACGGACATGAGTTTGAGTATATGCCAGGAGCTGGTGATGGACAGGGAGGCCTGGTATGCTGCAGTCCATGAGGTTGCAAAGAATCAAACTCGACTGAGCAGCTACACTGATGTAAAATGTAAATTGTGGGAGTGGGTCTGGTAATATTTTCACAAACTTGAGACATTCTTTTGATTTATTGTAATAACTAATTAAAAATGTATATAACTCCCTTGCTAACACTAGTGAGGGGGGCATTCTCTGTCCCCCTTATGATGTCTATGTCAGAAGTTTTTCTGTCCCTTTTCATACTTTAATAAAACTCTTATACACAAAAGCTCTTGAATGATCGAAGTTGGTCCCTGGTCCTGAAGCTAAATCTTCCTCTTTGGAGATCAAAACTCCTACACAGTTCACCGTAAACTATCACTAGCTTTGTTCATAGTGATGCTTCTTAAGGCCACTTGACTTCACACTCCAGCATGTCTGCCCCTAGGTGAATGATCACACCATCAATGTTATCTGGGTCATGAAGACCTTTTTTGTATAGTTCTGTGTATTCTTACCACCTCTTTCTTCTTAATAGCATCTGCTTCTGTTAGGTCTGTCTGTGACATTTTTGTTTTTTATTATGTCCATTTTTACACAAAAGTTTCCCTTGATATCTCTAATTTTCTTGAGAAGATCTCTAGTCTTGGCCATCCTATTGTTTTCTATTTCTTTGCATTGTTCACTTAGGAAGGCTCTCTTATTATTCCTTGCTATTCTTTGCAACTCTGCATTCAAATGGGGATCTTTCCTTTTCTCCTTTGCCTTTTACTTCCCTTTTTTTCTCAACTATTTGTAAGGCCTCCTCAGACAACCATTTTGCTTTTTTGCATTTCCTTTTCTCATGGATGGTTTTTATAACTGCCTCCTGTAAAATGTTAAGAACCTCCATCCATAGTTCTTCAGGCACTCTGTCTATTGAATCTATTCCCTCAAATAAAGAATACTTATGGTGTCAAGGGGGCTTCGTTTGTGGCTCAGCTGGTAAAAAATCCGCCTGCAATGTGGGATACCTGGGTTCGATCGATCCCTGGGTTGGGACAATCTCCTGGAGAAGGGAAAGGATAACCACTCCAGTATTCTGGCCTGGGGAATTCCATGGACTCTACAGTCCATGGGGTCGTAAAGAGTTGGACACAACTGAGCAACTTTCACTTCACTATGGTGTCAAGGAGAATATGAAATAGGTATATATATGGAGTAGTGCTTTCTCATAACCCTTACATTCCAGACTGATAAAGCCACCAAAGCTGCACAGCATTTTACCTCGTTTCTTGCCCTGTACATTCACACACTTTTAAACCACAGTCTTACAATAAGATCAGGAACTAATTCTTACCTACATTAAGGAATTTTTAAAATCTTTTAACCCTCTATGTTTCAACATTCAAGTGGACTTGTTTCTGTCAGTTTTGATATTCTGGACACATATTCCTGAATGCCTGGCACACTTTTGTAGAATAGTCCCCCTTATCTGTCATGATCACTTTGGATATATTATTTCTACTATGGTTTTGTTGCTTCTTCTCACTGCTTCTAGTAACATATGGTGCCAGTTCTTTCAATTCTTCATATGGCATAATTTCAATTCTCCTTTCCATAATTGTTATGCCAATCTCTTCTACTTTGCCTTCTATTAATTGTCTTGCATGATAGAGGCTACTATTTAACAATAACAAAAGTGCCAGAAATATCTTTAAACAACGTACATGGCAAATCCCATAAGCTGCAAGAAATACTGCTTAACTGAAAACTACCACTATCTTGCTAACAACTAAGTTACAGAAATGATATGTTTGGAATATGAAATTCAAATCTAATCTTTCTGGTTCCAAAGTCAATTATGTTTCCACTCTGTTTCCAGCTTTATACTTTTTATCCTCTATTTTCTCTTCCCTTTACACTGTTAGTTTCCTGCAGATGACATAAATTACCATAAATTTGGGGTTTTAAAAATACAGAAATGTATTCCCTCATAGTTTTAAAAACCATAAGTGTAAAATCAGTATCTCTTGGCCAAAATCACAGGGTTGCCAGAGCCACATGTCCTCCAGAAGCTCTATGCAAGAATCCATTTTTAAACTCTTCCAGTTGTTGATGACTGCCATAATTCTTTGGCTTGTCATTGTATAATTCTGCTGCTTTTGTAATCATATCACTTTACCTTATTCTGTGTCAAATCTCCCTTTTCCTCCCTCTTATAATAATATATGTAATAATGTTTAGGTCCCACTTTATCATCCTTGGTATTCTTCCTATTTCAAGATGTTTAAGTTAATTGCATATGTAAAGCTTGTTTGTTTGTTTTCCTCATACAGGGCAACATCCAGAGGTTCCAGTGTTTAGAAGGCAGATCTTTTGGCAGGAGGACATTATTTAGCCTATTAGACTCTCTATCCTCTCCACTCTGCTCTTTTTCCAGATTCTGATAACCATGTCTTCCCTTCATTCCTTCTGCTCTACAGGGAGCTACAGCTCCTTCTTATTAACTCTGTGACTTAACACTATTCCTCACACTTTCACTCACTTGTACTTTATAAATAAAACAGTCTATTAAACACTTCTTGAATTATTTTAATAATATTAATTTGTGTGTGTCTATATGCTACTTGGATCTTTAAAATATTTGTGACATAAAATATATTTTGGGACATCAACAAGATGGTAAATAGAAAGTCCTGACAATGTCTTCCCCTCATGGACACACATATTTAGTGACGATCCAGAGAACAGTTTCCCTTGGGAGAAATCCAGGAACTGACTGAAAGATTTATGAATGCAGGGTGAGCACAGACTGAGCCACATTAAAGCTGGCAGTGATATTTCATCATTAGTCCTAACAGAGCACAGCACCATGCTATTGAAAAGATACTCTTAGTTCCCACTTTCTTCCTCGGGATGGAAGGAAAGCACTAGATCATAGGCTCAACATTATGATGATACTGTGGGCTTCCTGAGGCACTTACTTCTGTCTCACCTGTTTTTGATCTCTGATGAGACCAGGGATACTCTAGATCTTAGGGACCATTGAGAACAAAAACTGTTGCTTAAACTGTCAAACTAACACATACCACATCACACACCCCAGCTCAGGCAAAAAGAAACCCAGTCCCCAGATTCTCCCAAGAGAGGAAACAACATTGTGTGTCCAATATGCTGATTTTTCTGGTAGTTTTCTCAGTTATTGGATTCTGTCGTGTCTTAGGGGACTGAGGAAACCCAGCACTAGAGGCCTGGGGGGCTACTGAGAACAATATGACAGTTTGAACTAGCACAAAGTTTTGAAAGGCTGCTCAGAATCTCTGACTGGGAGAACTAGTTTGGGTCTTATCTCGTGCAAGACCAGTACAAAAAGAATGAGAAAAGCGACTGTATTGTCTAATATAAGGAATCAAAGACAATGAAAAATGATAAAAATATGTACCAAGCAAAGGAACACAATGAATTTCTAGAAACTTACCCTCATTAAATGGAGATATATAAGTTACTTGAAATAAAACTTAAAATAATCATCATAAACATATTCAGTGAAGTTCGAAGAACAACACATGAACAAACTGAGAATATTAGCAAAGACATAAAATATTAAAAAGTACCTAGCAGGTATCATAGAGTTGAAGCACACAATAAGTTAACTAGAAAATTCACTAGAAGGGCTTCTCAGAAGACTATATCAAGCAGAAAAAAGGATCAGTAAACTCAGAGAAAAGACAATGGAAATTACCCAATAAGGGGAGCTAACAACAAAAACGAATAAAAAAATAATGAAAAATGCTAGAGAGACTTATGGAATACCATAAGAAGGTCAAAAGACACAGATGTAGTAAGAAGTTATTCAAAGAAATAGTGGTCCAAAATTTCCCAAATCTTGGAAAGGGAAAATGAATCTCTAAATCTAGGAGCCCAAGAAGAGGCTCAATAAAAGGTTACCAATAAGAGGAATTTATACCAAGACACATTATAATAAAATGACCAACAAAGACAAAGACAAAAAGCAAGTGGAGCAAAGGTTATATACCATATGTTATTAGGTTATCAGCTTAAAACACTGTTGTAACCACAGACTGTTTTACGTAGGCCCCATTATAATGACTTAGTGACTATAACAACAACAGCAACAAAAAGAGCAATTCACTCGAAAGGCACAATTATAAATATGTATGTATAATTCTCCCAACATCATGGCATCTAAATGTACAAAGCAATCTGGTAAAATTGAAAGGAAAAAGAGACACCAATACAGTAATAGTAGGAGTTTTATTATCTTTATTATTATATTTTATTACTTTTATTATCTTTCAATTATGAATATAATATCCAGACCAAAATATAAATAATAAACAGCAGACTTGAAAAGCATCATAGACCAATGGACCTAACTGACATACATAAAACTGGAAAATTCATGAATATATAGAAATTAAACAAGTCACTCTTGAACAACAAATGGGTTGAAGAAGAAATCAAAAGAGAAATTAGGAAATATCTTAAGACAAGTTAAAATGAAAACAAACATACTAAAACTTAAGGGATGTATTAAAAGTAGTCTTAAGAAGGAAGTTTATAGTGATAAATGCCTTTATTAAGAGAAAATCAACTATACAATTTAATTTATACCTCCAGGAAAGAAAACAAACTGAGAACAAAAATAACAAGATACTCTAAAGTTAGTGAAAGGAAAGAAATAAAAAGATTAGAGCATAAAAATTTAAACAGAGCTAGAAAGACAATTGAAAGGATCAATGAAACTAAGAGCTAATCTGAGAAAATAAAAACAACAACCCTTTTTAGCTAGACTAACCAAGAAAAAGAGAAATACTAACTTCATCAGCACATATAGTAAAATCAGAATGATACACAGAAGATTAGCATGAGCCCTGCACAAAGATGACAAGCAACATAATAAAGTATTTGAGAGAGAAGCAAGAGAGAAGATTCCAATAAATAAATTCAGAAATAAAAGAAGAGGCATTACAAGTGCCACCAAAGACATAAAAAGAACCATATCATGTTACTGTCTATGGCAGTAAATATAATTCTCTAAAAGACTTGCCACTGCTACTGGCAAACATTTATAGTTGAATGAGTTGTCAATTCTTGTGAGAACAAATCACTTCCTTTTCCAAGGTGGAAGGGATATAATTGAATTAAACTGAAATCAAGTAACTCTGATCACTTGGAAGAATGGTACAAATGGAGAATTTGTGGAAATCTTTAAAAATTTATCTAAAGTTACCATATAGGACAAAACTGCTGAAAATACCACTTGAATAAGTTTACTGATTTGCATTTTGGGTCTTTCTTTAAGCAGGGATGACAGAGGTGAAATGAAGACTATACAATAGGGACCACAAACCTCTTCATCGTTTAAAGAGAATTGCACTGAAGATTTCAACAATTTATCTCAAGACAAAGTGTCACTTATGATTTATTAAGTTGGAAGAAAAGGATAGGATTCCTATCAAGTTAGGAAGCCACCATGACGACTCTTCTACTAGTATGTGTCCATTCTAATTATGCACTAGAGTGCAAGCTAAATAAACACAAATAGGATCTGTGTACCTACTGTATCAAATGGGAGATATTTATGCCAGAATTCCATGCATTACCTCAACCCAAAAGGCTCCCTCTAAAGCTGAAACTCCAGTACTTTGGCCACCTCATGCAAAAAGTTGACTCGTTGGAAAAGACTTTGATGCTGGGAGGGATTGGGGGCAGGAGGAGAAGGGGACGGCCGAGGATGAGACGGCTGGATGGCATCACTGACTCAATGGACGCAAGTCTGAGTGAACTCCGGGAGTTGGTGATGGACAGGGAGGCCTGGCGTGCTGCGATTCATGGGGTCGCAAAGAGTCCAACACGACTGAGCGACTGAACTGAACTGAACTGACCTGAATAGCAATTCAGGATCAGTGCTAATGGGACTCTGTATATAACAGATGCAAAATGCCTGATATTTCTCTTTTCCCAATGGTATCTTTGAGGAAGGATTAAAGGGCATTGGGGCAATGTCTTCCTCANTGCTTCTTTTATTTCCTACTACTTTAACAAGTTCTTTTCAAATGTTTACTCTTTGATTAATAAAATGTCATAAAAAATATAAAATCTTGTTTAAGTATTTTTATATTCTAAGCTAGAAACACATTCTATATTAGCCACAGCCACTTGAGTTTTAATGAATATTTATAGAAATATGATCCATTTATTTTATATTACCTGTTGAAAATGAAAGCCATCCCAGGAGGTCTTCGGCTACCTGAAATGGATCAAATTTCCCATGTTAAGGATAATCAGTGTGTAAAATCACACTGCAAACAAATTTCTGCAAACTAAAGGAGCCATAGAAAGCATCTCTGGATATTGAAAAAAAAAAAAAGCTCACTTCCGTTCATGTTGTATCAGGGCCCAAATATATAAAAAATATATCGATTGTGGTTTTGTTTCAATTCCTAAAGTAATCTGTAGCATGTCTTCTGGACAGCAGTTGGGCAGCAGTTGTTTTTTTTTACCTTCTTTTACATTTAAATCAGAAAACTAAGAGATTTAGAGCTGAGTATACTTTTTCATATAAGATGCTCCTTAGACATATGCAGTGCACAAGATCAGCAGTAATATTTTAACATACTTAATCTTAAGTATCAAGCTGCAGCCTACTTTTCTCTAATACACTTAAAACCATATGGTTGTTTCTGTTTTCAGTGTCAGTTTGGTTGGGTGGGCACTACTTAGGCACAACATAACACAATTTCATTGATTCTTAAAAGGTCTTTATTCACACTTGAGCTAAAGCAGCTGGTGGAGGGTTAGAGAGTGCTCGAGTCACCAAATCTCTGGATATTGCTTTCTGCTGCACCATCTGTGCCCTGTTAAATATTCTTGATTTTTGCCAAGTTTGGGCCAATTTATATGTTAAATCAGTTACTGAAATCAGGATCCAAGAAGCTTTCAGGAGAAAAAAAAAATGATATTAAACTGTGCAACTCTTATACATTAATCATTAGTATTGGAATGGGAAGTTCAAGTACTGCCACTCAAAAGATCGTTGTGAGAAATCAGACTTCCTGAATATTGGGAGGACTGTGAATGTGAATTATTTTTCAAAAGCATTCACCCCAGGGACATGTACCCCATCTTAATCTTTCAAGATAGTGAATTTTGTATGGGTTGCTACAGAGCAGCTGCAGACTCAATTCTGTTCACAAATGCTTTTTAATCTTCTATGCACCATAGCCTAGCAAAACCTAATACAGTGGCTAATTACTTTGGTAGCCTAACAATTTACTGTCTTGTACTTGACAACAACTTCAAGTAACACAAATTAGCCAGTATGTAACTTCTCACTTTAAGAAGTGTAACATTCTAAATTCCACATGGAACAAGGGCTCAGATTATGAAGTCGACTGCTTTTAAGATATTGATTTTGAACAGTGAACAAGATTGTATTTCAAAATCAAAGAAAATTTTAGGATATAAAAGTCAAATTACATTACACTTTTAGATGTCTTTGAATTAGATATAAATTTTCACTGAGACTAGTGGCCAAAAAAGGAAAACATGAAAAATTGACTGAAAATTTTAGTGCAAATAAAGGAAAAGAAAAAGACTAATGGATAATTAAGAAATAGCAGGATTAAAAAAGCATATAGGCAAAATGCCCCAATATATTTAACAAAAGTATATACATGAAACAATAATTAATCTAATTAGAAACTTGTTTAGTGAAAGATCAACATGTTGTAATATGACAAAGGAGACTCATGTTAGCTAGCTAATATTTGCAAATTATTTTCTCCATGCTTACTAGTCTGCTGCTGAAGGCACTGATTCATTTTCTCATTCAATCTACTCAAACCATACAAGTATGTGCACTCCAAGTATACATTAAAAACTATATAAAATTGTTCAGTGTCTTATACAAATAAGGTAATAAAGAATATTTATTAACATCAAAACTATATCAAATTCACTCTGTCAAAAGTGCTTGTTAAATCATACACAAATGTCTTCAACAATTGTCTCATATTAACTGAG
>SJYQ01004373.1:368740-379873 GCA_006410935.1 Redunca redunca | reverse complement strand
TACTTTCTGTTTGTTCTTTTATGTTTTCCTTGCTTTTCTATTTTTCTTTTTTTTTCTTATATTTTGTTTTTCTACATTTAAACTATGCATAGAAGTAACTCACCTGCTCCAACTTATTTTATAGAAAACTAAAGACCCTAATGTTGGGGAAGATTGAAGGAAAAATGAGAAAAGGATGGCAAATGATGAGATGGTTAGATAACATCACTGACTCAATGTACATGAATTTGAGCAAACTCTAGGAGAGAGCAAAGGTCAGTCTGGTGTGCTGAAGTTCATGGGGTCACAAAGAGTTGAACAGGACTTAGTGACTGAACAACAAGGCAGTGAACTCAGTATCTCAAGTTCATACAGACAGGAAGAGCAAATCAATGTTTAAGTCTCTGGGGCCTTGGCTGTTTATAACATATTGTTACACTGCTGCTAAGTCGCTTCAGGTGTGTCTGACTCTGTGCGACCCCATAGACAGCAGGCCACCAGGCTCCCCTGTCCCTAGGATTCTCCAGGCAAGAACACTGGAGTGGGTTGCCATTTCCTTCTCCAATGCATGAAAGTGAAAGTGAAGTCTCTCAGTTGTGTCTGACTCTTAGTGACCTCATGGACTATAACCTCAGATATGCAGATGACACCACCCTTATGGCAGAAAGTGAAGAGAAACTAAAAGCCTCTTGATGAAAGTGAAAGAGGAGAGTGAAAAAGTTGGCTTAAAGCTCAACATTCAGAAAACAAAGATCATGGCATCCGGTCCCATCACTTCATGGGAAATAGATGGGGAAACAGTGGAAACAGTGTCAGACTTTATTTTATTGGGCTCCAAAATCACTGCAGGTGTTGACTGCAGCCATGAAATTAAAAGACGCTTACTCCTTGGAAGAAAAGTTATGACCAACCTAGATAGCATATTCAAAAGCAGAGACATTACTTTGCCAACAGAGGCCCATCTAGTCAAGGCTATGGTTTTTCCAGTGGTCATGTATGGATGTGAGAGTTGGACTGTGAAGGCTGAGTGCCAAAGAATTGATGCTTTTGAAACTGTGGTGTTGGAGAAGACTCTTGAGAGTCCCTTGAACTGCAAGGAGATCCAACCAGCGCATTCTGAAGATCAGCCCTGGGTGTTCTTTGGAAGGAATGATGCTAAAGTTGAAACTCCAGTACTTAGGCCACCTCATGCGAAGAGTTGACTCATTGGAAAAGCCTCTGATGCTGGGAGTAATTGGGGGCAGGAGGAGAATGGGACGACCCAGGATGAGATGGCTGGATGGCATCACGGACACAATGGATGTGAGTCTGAGTGAACTCCGGGAGTTGGTGATGGACAGGGAGGCCTGGCGTGCTGTGATTCATGGGATTGCAGAGTCGGATATGACTGAGCAAATGGACTGGACTGAGGCTCCTCCATCCATAGGATTTTCCAGGCAAGAGTACTGGAGTGGGGTGCCATTGCTACACCAGGAGTCGTTAAAAAGGAGGAAAAGTATCAGGGTAAAATATTGTTATTGAAACGGTTCAATAAACATTACTTGAATGAATTAAAAGAGCAAAGAATTGATAATTTAATGAGTGACTATGGTGCAGACTGATTCTATTATTAAATATTATTCTAATATTAAATAGGATATTTAATATTCTATTAAATATCCAGATTCTGCTATTGTTGTTGTTCAAGTCTCTAAATTATATCTGACCTTTTGCGATCTCAAGGACTGCAGCACAACAGGCACCTCTGTCCTTCACTATCTCTCAAGAGTTTGCTCAATTTCATGTCCATTGAGTCGGTGATGCTATCCAACCATTTCACCCTCTGCCATCTCCTTCTTTTTTGGCCTTCAATCTTTCCCAGAATAAGGGTCATTTCCAATAAGTTAGCTCTTCGCAACAGGTGGTCAGAGTACTGGAGTCCCAGTTTCCTAGCATCGGTCCTTCCAATGAATAGTCAGAGTTGATTTCCTTTAGGATTGACTGGTTCGATCTCCTTGCAGTCCAACTGACTCTCAAGAGTCTTTTCCAAAGCCACAATTCAAAAATTCTTCAGCCTCAGTCTTCTTTATGGTCCAACCTTCACATCTGTACATGACTACTGGAAAAACCATAGCTTTGACTATATGGATCATTGTTGGCAAAGTGATGTCTCTACTTTTAAACATGCTGCCTAGATCTGTCATAACTTTCCTACCAAGGAACAAGTGCCTTTTAATTTCATGGCTTCAGTCACCAGCCACAGTGATTTTGGAGCCAGAAAATAATATCTGTCACTGCTTCCACTTTCCCCCATCTGTTTGCCATGAAATGATGGGACTGGATACCATGATCTTAGTTTTTTGAATGTTGAGTTTTAAGCCAGCTTTTTCACTTTCTTCTTTCACCCTCATCAAGTGGCTCTTTAGTTCCTCTTTGCTTTCTGCTATTAAAATGGTATCATCTGTGTATCTGAGGTTGTTGATATTTCTCCTGGCAATATTGATTCCAGCCTATGAGTCATCCAATTTGGCATTTCATGTCATATACTCTGTATTTAAACTAAATAAGCAGCATGATAATAAACAGCGTTGTCACACTTCTTTCTCAATTTTGAAACAGTCAGTTGTTCCAGGTCTGGTTCTGTTGCTTCTTGGGCTTCATACAAGTTTCTCAGGAGGCAGGTAAGGCAGTCTGATATTGGCATCTCTTTAAGAATTTTCCACAGTTTGTTTCAATCCACACACTAAAAGTCTTTGGAGTAGTAAAAAAGCAGATGTTTTTCTGGAATTCCTATGCTTTCTCCATAATCCAGCAAATGTTTGAAATTTAATCTCTGGTTCTTCTTCCTCTTTGAAACACAATTTGTGCATCTGGAAGTTCTCAGTTCACATACTGATGAAGCCTAACTTGTAGGATTTTGAACATAACATTACTAGTTATGTGAAATGAGCATGAGGGTACAGTAGTTTGAAAATTCTTTGTGGCCACTGCTGAGTTCTCCAAATTTGCTGACATATTGAGTGCAGCACTTTAATAGCATCATCTTTTAGGATTTTAAATAGCTTAGCTGCAATTCCATCACCTCCACTAGCTTTGTTTGTAGTGATGCTTTCTAAGGCTTACTTGACTCCATATTCTAGGGTGTATGGCTGTAGGTGAGTGACCTACCATTATATTATCTGGGTCATTAAGCCCTTTTTTGTACAGTTCTTCTGTGTGTTCTTGCTACCTCTTTAATCTGTTTTGTTCCTGTTAGGTCCTTACTGTTTCTGTCCTTTACCTTGTCTGTCCTTGCACAAAATGTTCCCGTGACATCTCCAATTTAATTGAAGAGACCACCGATCTTTCCCATTTTTATTGTTTTCCTCTATTTCTTTACATTGTTCAGTTAAGAAAGCCTTCTTATCTCTCCTTGCTATTCTCTGGAACTCTGCCTTCAGTTGGGTATATCTTACCCTTTCTCCTTTGCCTTCTGTTTCTCTTCTTTTCTCAGGTATTTGGAAGGCCTTCTCAGACAATCACTTTGCCTTCTTGCATTTCATTTTCTTTGAGATGATTTTGGTCACCACCTTCCATACTATTTTACAAACCTCCATCCATAGTTCTTCAAGTGCTCTGTCTACCACACGAATCCCTTGAATCTATATGTCATCTCCACTGTATAATAATAAATACTTTGATTTAGGTCATACCTGAATGGCCTAATGATTTTCCTTACTTTCTTCAATTTAAGTCTGGATTTTTCAATAAGGAGATAATGATCTAAGCCTCAGTCATTTCCAGGTGTTGTTTTTGATGACTGTATAGAATATACAAAGAATTTTCTTCAAATAATATAATCAATCTGATTTCAGTATTGACTACTTGGTGATGTCCATGCATAGAGTTCTCTGTTGTGTTGTTGGCAAAGTGTGTTTATTATGAACAGTATGTTCTTTTGACAAAACTCTCTTAGCCTTTGCCCTGCTTCATTTTGTACTCCATGGCCAAATTTGCCTGTTACTCCAGGTAGCTCTTAACTTCTGTGGATTCCAATCCTCTAAAATGAAAAGGACATCTCTTTTTGGTGATAATTCTAGAATATCTTGTTGTTCTTCATAGAAGTGGTCAACTTCAGCTTCTTCAATATCAGTGACTGGGGCATAGATTTGGATTACTGTGATGTTGAATGGTTTGCTTTGAAAACAAACTGAGGTCATCCTGACATTTTTGAGATTGTACCCAAGTACTGTATTTGTCACTCTTTTTGTTGACTATGAAGGCTATTCCCTTTCTTCTAAGGGATTCTTGTCTATAGTAGTAGATACAATGGTTCTGAATTAAATCTGCCTATTCCCATCCATTTCAATTCACTGATTCCTAAGATGATGATTTTCACTCTTGCCATCTCCTGGTTGACCACATGCAATTTACCTTGATTCATGAACCTAACATTCCAAGTTCCTGTGCAATATCGTTCTTTACAGCATCGAACTTTACTTTCACCACCAGACACACCCACAACATAGCACTGTTTCTGCTTTGGCTCAGCTGTGTTAATCTTTCTGGAGCCATTAGTAGTTGCCCTCCACTCTTTCCCAGTAGCATATTAGACACCTTCCAATCTGGGGGGCTCATCTTTTGGTGTCATATCTTTTTAACTTTTCACATTGTTCATGGGGTTCCTGCAGCAAGAATACTGGGATTTTGTCATTCCCTTCCCGAGGGGACCGTTTTTTATCAGAACTCTCCACTATTACCCATCAGTCTTGGCTGGCCCTGAATAGCATGGCTCATAGCTTCATTGAGTTATACAAGCCCCTTCCCTGAAAGAAAGTTGTGGTCCATGAAGGGGCCAGATTATGCAAATGTTATGAGTTTAAGGAGATTGGAAAGTCACCAACATGTATCTGAACAAGCATTTATAAATTAAAGCATGTGTGTGTGTGTATTCATAAAATTAATGAAAAGCTGGTTTATATTTTGGAACAAGCAAATGGAGGTTTAATACAGCTACAAGTGGTGGCTTTTTGTCTAGTCAGATTATGATGGAAATTTTCAATCAGGTTATTATAGAACACTAGGTCACTAAACAGTCATGGAGGATGCAGTCTGTCTCCAAGTCCAGACGTAAAACCCCTTCTTGAGGTTCAATGTTTATCTTTACCTAAGTTATGTTGGAGAGTTCTGTAGCAGAGGAGTTTAATTTTCTTATGTCCTTAGAAAGATACCTTGAAAACAAGAAATATTTTTTGTTCGTTTTAGTTACTAGCTTTTTGATACAATGTTGTTATTTCATAGTGTGCTAGTGATGTCAAGAACTATATGTAAGATCAGAGTTTGACAATGACAGATGGTTTACATGTCTGCAGAAAGTAGAAAATGCATTTTCTTCATTGTATGCTACATCTGCAGCATTCTGGCTCCTACTCCATTTCTGTCTCCTGTGCTTTGGAAATATCAATATACATTAGGATGTGTAGAAATGTTCTTACCTGATTCACTGGCCTGACAATGGGTAATAAAAAACATGATGGAAATGTCTTATTAGGCAGTGGAAGTTGAATAACTTAGAGGCTAAGTTAGAAAAAGAAAGCTAAGCTCCATTGATTATTTAAATATGTTATTCAGTCACCCAGTTGTGTGACCCCAGGCATGCACTGCAGCAAGCCAGGTCTCCCTGTCCCTCATGATCTCCTTCCTGAAGTCTGCCCAAGTTCATATCCATTGCATTAGTGATGCCATCCAGCCATCTCATCCTCTGATGCCCTCTTCTCCTTCTGTTGTCAATCTTTCCAAGCGTCAAGGACTTTTCCAATTAGTCAGCTGTTTGCATCAGATGACTAAAACACTGGAGCTTCAGCATCACTTCTTCCAGTGATAATTCAGGGTTGATATCCCTTAAGATTGACTGGTTTGATCTCCTTGCTGTCCAAGGGATTTTTGAGGAGTCTTCTCCAGTGCCACAGTTCAAAGGCACTGATTCTTCGGCGCTCCACCTTGTTTATGGTCCAGGTCTCACAAACTTTTGTGACCACTCGGAAGATCATAGCCTTGACTGTACGGACCTTTGTCAGCAGAGCAATGTCTCTGCTTTTCAACACATGTCCAGGATTATCATAGCATCCCTGCCAAGAAGCAGCTGTCTTCCGATTTCATGGCTGCAGTTGTTATCCACAGTGATTTTAAAGCCCAAGAAGAAATCTGTCACTATTTCCACATTTCCCTCTTCTTGTTGCCATGAAGTAACAGGGCCAGGTGCCCTGATATTAGCCTTTTTAATATTTAGTATTAAGCTGGCTCTTTCACTCTCCTCCTTCACCCTCATCAAGGCCCTTTGTTCCTTGTCATTTTCTGCCATTAGAGTGGCATCATCAGCATATCTGAGGTTGCTGATGTTTCTCCCACCTATCTTGATTCCAGCTTGTAACTCATTCAGGTCTTCATATTTAATATATTGGTGTATATTTGCAGAATAGTGAGATGGAAAAAGAAAAAGATTGTTTTGAAGGAGCAATGAAGACACAGCTAAATTTCAACATTTGTGTAAATTCAGTGAATACAAAGCAGAAAGTTTTATTTTGCATAGTATAAAAAAATTCTGCAAAGACAACAAGAACAAGAGAATCAACATATTCTAAAATAAAGAAAAAAACCTTAGAAGTCACTAACAATTAAGGGGAAAATAAGCTCTTTAGTTTTTATACATAATTAGAAGCTGAGATTTAAAAATAGATATTATTCAAGAAAAAAAGAAATTCTGAATGTATACCAAAAGACCTAGAAGACTTATAAATGCATATAATTTAAAAAGTCATAAAAGCCTTTTCTGAATTATGAGTCAGAGTCTCAATTACGGCAATATTAAAATATGTTTTAAGAGAGGCCAAGGACTCTTAGCATAATAAAATAAAATTACTGAAAACCACAAAGATCAGCACAAAAACTGGACCTTCTCCAAAAACCTTGGCATGACAAAGTAGATCAACTTATAAGCTGCATCTACTCTGCTAGAATACCAGCCAATTAGACTTAACGTTTTCTTGAATATACACTTTAGTTTTAGAAAAGCAAAAATGTGAAGCATTTATTATCAAGCTAGTTGAGAAATTGTTCTTGAAAATAAGATTACTAAAACTGCATTTTAAGGATTTCTAATGTTTAAGATGTGATTCATAGGAGTTAGATATAGAGTTGTTCTCCTCCCCTTACTCTATAAATATCAATATATCATGTGTGTGTGTGTTTGCATGTGCTCAGTTGTGTCTGATTCTCTGTGACCTCATGGACTGTACCCTGCCAGGCTCCTCTGTCCATGGAGCTTTCCAAGCAAGAATACTGGAGTGGACTGCCATTTCCTACTCCAGAGGATCTTCCCAGGGCTTCCTTGGTAGCTCAGTTGGTAAGGAATCCACCTGCAATGCAGAAGACCCCGGTTTGATTCCTGGGTCTGAAAGATCCACTAGAGAAGCCATAGGCTACCCATTCCAGTATTCTTGGACTTCCTGGTGGCTCAGAGGGTAAAGAATCCACCTGCCATGTGGGGGACCTGGGTTCGATTCCTGGGTTGGAAAATCCCCTGGAGTAAGGCATGGCAACCCATCCCAGCCAACCCAACTCAACTTACCTAGAAAACCCCCTTGGAGAGAGGAGCCTGGCAAGCTACAGTTCATGGATTCGCAGAGTCAGACACAATTGAGTGACTAAGCACAGAGGATCTTCCCAACTCAGCAATTGAATCCCAGTCTCTTGTGTTTCCTGCATTGGCAGATGGCTTCTTTACCACTGCTCCACCCTAGTTAACTCTTATTCAAATATATTTTCACATCAACATATTGGAAGTTAGCATTTTCTTAAATATTAAACTTTGGTATAAAATAGTCAATTACTAGCTTTGAGAAAAATGTAACACGTTAAGAAAAGCTCACAAACATATTAAATATAACCAAACTAAAGACAAAGGCCAATTATGAAAGCGTTTGTTATTTCCATTCAATTTAATTATTTATTGNTTTCTTTTTTTTTGTTTCTTTATTGAACCTTGCAACTAAGTAATCATATTCAGATATGTTGAATAACTCTTCACTCAAAAATCACACATTGCATTTGACTCAAATCTCTTCATATTATTTAAATGACTATTTAATTTTTTATAAGACCAGGATAGCTCTTTTACAAACTGTACTGATGTATGGACTTGACTGCTTTTCTCTTTGTTATATTATTCAATTTTTTCCTTCATATACTGTATTCTTTGTGTACTGGAACACAGATCTAAAGACAAATCAGACACAGGTTACACAATTTGTTTGAAAAAATATGTCATAGTTGGCTGGCTAGTTAATTGAACCTCACAAGGATGTACCTACTGTCAAACTGTCCTGCTCATAATCATGAATGAGCATGAATGCTCATAATCATGCTCATTTGAATAATTTCATTTCTTTGGAGACAATGAGATCTTCTCATTGTAAAGGTACATTTTTAAACTCTCTAATAATATTAAGTAACATTTATGAATGATGCCTAACCCATTAATAATGTACACCTGAATAATTATTGTTTTGAGGTTAAATCACATAAATTTTATTAGTTCATCTTGTTTCTAATTCTATTTGTTAACAGGTGGCCTTTACAAAGGACTAGAGCTAATCTCATGGGCCAATCTCATCAAATATGATAAACACAATACTTCCTTTGATAGTAAGATATAAGTTTGATTCTTTTTCTTTACCTTTTCTTTGGTAAGAATTTGTATGAATCATTTATTTTCATTTTGTTTCTTTATAGGGATTCATATGTACTTCAGTTCAGTCAGTCATATTGAACTCTTTGTGACCCCATGGACAGCAGTACACAAGGCCTACCTGTCCATCGCCAACTCCTGGAGGTTGCTCAAACTCATGTCCATTGAGTTGGTAATGCCATCCAACCATCTCACCCTCTGTCATTCTCTTCTTGTCCTGCCTTCAATCTTTCTGTGCATCAGGGTCTTTTCCAATGAGTCAGTTCTTCCCATCAGGTGGCCAAAGTATTGGAGTTTCAGCTTCAGCATCAGTCCTTCCAATGAATATTCATCAGGACAGCTTTCCTTTAGGATTGACTTAATTGATCTCCTTTCTGTCCAAGGGCCTATCAAGAGTCTTCTCCAACATCACAGTTCAAAAACATCAATTCTTCAGCTCTCAGCTTTCTCTATGGTGCAACTCTCACATCCATACATGACTACTGGAAAAACCATAGCTTTGACTTAAGTAAAGTAAGGTCTCTGCTTTTATTTTTAACACAAAATTATATATTTTAATTGGAGGTTGATTACTTTACAATATTGTACTGGTTTTGCCATACATCAACATGAATCCACCACAAGTAAGCCAGAAAGAAAAACACCAATACAGTATACTAACACATATTTATGGAATTTAGAAAGATGGTAATGATAACCCTGTATGTGAGGTCTCTGCTTTTTAATATGCAGTCTAGATTTGTCAAAGCAGTAAATGAAACAAATACAAGAAAAAGTAAATTTTATCAAAAAAGATAAAACAAAATAATACTACATAGTAATTAAAAGGAATGGACTATTGATATTTTTTATATGAGGGCGAGGTCAGAAGTTGATTTCCTGGACTAGCTGTGATGTTCTATATCTTGGACAGAATTTGTCACAGGTATATGTATGCATTTGTTAAAACTCAATACATGTACATGAAAGGTTTATAAATGTTATTGTACTTGATGTATAAATGTAAATATTTTATATATAAAGAAAATAACTAAATATGTAACTGTAGATAATAAAGCATTTAAAAAGAAAAAAAAATAAAGCATTTTTTACTACAGAGCTAACTGATCTCTACTGATAAAGTGTGGCCTTCTGTGGTCTCTAATAAGTTTACTATGCTTTTCCCTACTAGGGCAGATTAAAATTCAAATGTCACCCACCATGGTAGGAGCTCTGCTAATTATTGACCTTACACCTTAGTTTTTGTCTGTTTGTTTTGCTGTTGTTGTGCATGAATATGTGTGTGTGTATGTGCATACTCTTGAAATTGTATGTTATAGTTTTTTAATGTCTGACTTCATAAAGTCTCACAATACACAACCAAATATTTAGCCTGAAATTCATTTAAAAATGCATATTTCTGGAGTCCCTTATCTATAGTTTCCTTCTCTCTGTTACTCAGCCACATAAATTTCACTGTTCTGGTCCTCTCAAACATTAACCTCATTCTCACCAACCTAGACCAAAGGCCAGCTTGCATTTCAAAGACACCCTTCTCTAGCCAGATCCAGATGGGGCATATGGGCATTAAGTCAGAGAAATCATGATTGTCTCATTCATTTCTTATCTCTAAGGGAAGAATTGATGCTTTTGAACTGTGGTGTTGGAGAAGACTCTTGAGAGTCCCTTGGACTGCAAAGAGATCCAACCAGTCCACTCTGAAGGAGATCAGCCTTGGGTGTTCTTTGGAAGGAATGATGCTAAAGCTGAAACTCCAGTACTTTGGCCACCTCATGCAAAGAGTTGATTCATTGGAAAAGACTCTGATGCTGGGAGGGAGTAGGGGCAGGAGGAGAAGGGGACGACAGAGGATGAGATGGTTGGATGGCATCACCAACTCAATGGATGTGAGTTTGAGTGAACTCTGGGAGCTGGTGATGGACAGGGAGGCCTGGCGTGCTGTGATTCATGGAATTGCAGAGTCAGACATGACTGAACGACTGACTGAACTGAACTGAAGGGAAAAAAAGTTGTATTTTTCCTATTGTTCAACATCTGTAACTGTTATCTTTTTCTCAGTTTTTTTTTATTGTTTACTTTGCAATGTGAGTCCAATATCAGAAGATTTTTCATAGATAATGATGGAAATCCTTCACATTTATTTCTTGTATGCTTGTTAGATAATATTAGTTCAGTGAGGCACACATCTTAGTGTTTCAACAAGGATTTCATTAAATATATAAACTAATTTTGATTGAATTGCTGTCATTAAAATATTGAGGGCTCTTATGCAAAAAATAAGAACTTTCCCTTTGTTCAAGTCTATTTTTGTGTCTTTCATTTGTGTTTTAAACTTTCCTCATTTTTGTATAATTTTTTAAAAATTTATCACTAGTTTATATTTCTCTTGCTATTATAAATAATTGTAACATTATTAATAATAGCAAACAAAATATTGTCTCATAATATTT
>SJYQ01004373.1:323039-339431 GCA_006410935.1 Redunca redunca | reverse complement strand
CAATCTTGATTCCAGCTTCTGTTTCTTCCAGTCCAGCGTTTCTCATTATGTACTCTGCATAGAAGTTAAATAAGCAGGGTGGCAATATACAGCCTTGACGTACTCCTTTTCCTATTTGGAACCAGTCTGTTGTTCCATGTCCAGTTCTAACTGTTGCTTCCTGACCTGCATAATAAAAATAAGACTTGAAGTATCTTGATAAAAATGATAGTAGGCCTGGATTCATTTTCTCATTTACTGCTAAGCAAAACCAATGAGAACTAAGATTGCATCTGGTCCCATCACTTCATGGGAAATAGATGGGGAAACAATGCAAACAGTGTCAGACTTTATTTTTGGGGGCTCCAAAATTACTGCAGATGGTGATTCCAGCCATGAAATTAAAAGACACTTACTCCTTAGAAGGAAAATTAGGACCAACCTAGGCAGCATATTCAAAAGCAGAGACATTACTTTGCCAATAAAGGTCTGTCTAGTCAAGGCTATGGTTTTTCCAGTGGTCATGTATGGATGTGAGAGTTGGACTGTGAAGAAAGCTGAGTGCCAAAGAATTGATGCTTTTGAACTTTGGTGCTGGGGAAGACTCTTGAGAGTCCCTTGGACTGCAAAGAGATCCAACCAGCCCATCCTAGAGGGGGTCAGTCCTGGGTGTTGGAAGGACTGATGCCGAAGCTGAAACTCCAGTCCTTTGGCCACCTCATGCAAAGAGTTGACTCATTGGAAAAAACTATGATGCTGGGAGGGATTGGGGACAGGAGGAGAAGGACAGAAGGGATGACAGAGGATGAGATGGCTGGATGGCATCACCGACTCAATGGACATGCATTTGGGTAAACTCCGGGAGTTGGTGATGGACAGGGAGGCCACGGGTGCTGCAATTCATGGGGGGTCGACTGAGCGACTGAACTGAATTGAACTGAAAACCAATGATACCAAGGATTTCCCATGGGATATAATGAACTTTGTAACTGTTTTGGAGTTGTAAGCAGTGAGTAAAACAAATAAAATTATACTTGTATGTCTAAAGATACATAATCTCAAGAGGATAAAACTTTGTTTTTGTTCTGTCACTAAGTAATGTCCAACTCTTTGTGAACACATGAAGTGCAGTACACCAGGCTTCCCAGTCTTTCATTGTCTCCCAGATTTTGCTCAAACTCATATCCACTGAGTTGATGATGCCATCAAACCATCTCATCCTCTGTAACCCCCTTCTCCTTCTCTCCTCAATCTTTGCCATAATCAGTCTTTTCCAATGAGTCAGCTGGCTGCTTTAGGTGGCCAAGGTATTGTAGCTCCAGCTTCAGCATTAGTCCTTCCAATGAATATTCAGGGTTGATTTCCTTTAGGATTGACTGATGTGATCTCCTTGCTGTCCAAGGGAATTTTAAGAGCCTTCTCCAGTGCCAGAGTTCTAAAGCATCAATTCTTTGGTGTTCAGCCTTCTTTATGGTCCAACTCTCACACCTGTACATGACTACTGGAGAAACTATAGCTTTGACTATACGGGACCTTTGTCAGGAAAGTGATGTCTCTACTTTTGAATACTCTATCTAGGTTTATAATAGCTTTTCTTAAAAGGAGCAATCGTCTTTAATTTTGTGGCTTCAGTCAACATTTGCGGTGATCTTGGAGCCCAAGAAAATAAAATCTGTCACTGTTTCCACTCTTCCCCCATCTATTTGCCGTGAAGTGATGGGACTGGATTCCATGATCTTAGTTTTTTGAATGTTGAATTTTAAGCCAACTTTTTTCACCCTCCTTTTCACTCTAATCAAGAGGCTCTAGCTCCTCTTTGCTTTCTGCCATTAGAGTGGTATCATCTACATATCTGAGGTTGTTGATAATTCTCCCAGCAATCTTGATTCCAGTTTGTGAGTCATCCAGCCTGGCATTTTGCAGAATGTACTCTGCTTACAAGTTAAATAAGCAGCGTGACAATATACAACCTTGATGTACTCCTTTCCCAATTTTGAACCAGCCCATTGTTCCAAGTCTGGATCTAACTGTTGCTTTTTGTCCTACATACAGGTTTTTCAGGAGGCAGGTAAGGTGATCTGGTATTCCCACCTCTTTTAGAATTTTCCACAGTTTCTTGTGAACCACACAGTCAAAGGCTTTAGTGTAGTCAATGAAGCAGATGTGTGGTTCTTTTTTTTTTTTTTAATTCCCTTACTTTTTCTATGATCCAGCAGATGTTGGCAACTTAATCTCTAGTTCTTCTGCCTTTTCTAAATCCAGCTTGGAGATACAGAAGTTCTGGGTTCATGTGCTGAAGCCTAGCTTGAAGGATTTTGAACATATTCTTGCTAGCATGTGAAATGAGTACAACCGAATGGTAATTTGAACATTCTTTGGCATTGCCTTTCTTTTGGATTTGAATAAAAATTGACATTTTTCAGTCCTGTGGCCACTGCTGAGTTTTCCAAATTTGCCAGCATATTGAGTACAGCAGTTTAACAGATCATCTTTTAGAATTTGAAATAGCTCAGCTGGAATTCCATCTCCTCCACTAACTTTGTTCATAGCAATGCTTCCTAAGGCCCACTGACTACACACTCTAGTATGTCTGGCTCTAGGTGAGTGACCACACCATAGTGGTTACCTGGGTCATTACAATCATTTTGTTTATAATCTTTATAATTTTACAGTTATTCTTGCCACATCTTCTTAATGCACAGTTATTCTGTGTATTCTTGGCACCTCTTCTTAATCTCTTCTGCGTCTGTCCTTTAATGTGCCCATCTTTGCATGAAATGTTCCCTTGGTATCTCCAATTTTCTTGAAGCGATCTTTAGTTTTTCCTATTTTATTGATTTCCTCTATTTCTTTGCATTTTTCACTTAAGAAGTCTTTCTTCCCTCTATTCTATTCTCTGGAACTCTGCATTCAGTTGGGTATATCATTTCCTTCTGTTTGTCTTCTTTTCCCAGCTGTTTGTAAGGCCTCCTCAGACAACCACTTTGACTTCTTGCATTTTTCCCCCTTGCGGATGGTTTTAGTCACCATCTCTTGTGTATTGTTATGAACTTCTGTCCACAGTTCTTGAGGCACTCTGTTTACCAGATCTAATCCCTTGAATCTATTAGTTACATCTACTGTATAATCATAAGGGCTTTGATTTAGGTCATACCTGAATAGCCTAGCAATTTTCCCTACTCTCTTCAATTTGAGCCTGACTTTTGCAATAAGGAGCTCATGGTCAGAGCCAAAGTCAGCTTCAGGTCTTGATTTTGCTGACTATATAGAGATTCTCCAACTTTGGCTCAAATAGTATAATCAATTTGATTTTGTTATTGACCCTCTGGTGATGTCCATATGTAAAGTCACCGTATCTGTTGTTGGAAAAGGGTGTTTGTTATGACCAGTGTGTTTTCTTGACAAAATTCTGATAGCATTTGCCCTACTTAATTTTTTTACTGCAAGAGCAAACTTGTCTGTTACTCCTTGTATCTCCTGACTTCCTACTTTTGCTTTCCAATCTCTTATGATGAAAATTACTTCTTTTTCATTTTTTTTTAATTCTTAAAATGTACTTNTATGTTATAGTGATTGCAAGCATTTTCATAAATTTATTATTAAATAATTTAATTCCTACATAAAATAGGTATTTTAAGATTAAAAAGAATATTAAAAAAACAGATATAGAACAAATGATAGTAAGAGATACATCATTTGAATTATACATATAACTCTTTGGATTAATTGTTTACAAAGCTCATTTTATTTTCTGACTTTTATATAGCCTTACATAGTGACATTGATTATTTGGAATTATGCCAGATTTAATTACTTGGCTATTCTATTACTGCTTGAGTATGTGCCTGTGTTTAATATCTTTTATTTTTTTTATGCATACTGGGCATGTCAGCAAATTTCTTGATTACCTTAAGCCCAGTTTGGATAACATGCTTTTAATGAATAACATAGTTAAGAGTCAGTTCCCATAATTTGACCCATAACAAAAAATGAATAAATAAAAGAGCAAACTTCAGTAATTCATTTAAACTCATTTCTTTTTGTAAACTAATCTATCTACATAATATTTAAATATAGTTGGTGCCTAAATATCTGTTCTATCAATTTTAAAGCCCCCTGCTATCTTTTACTGCCCAGATTCTTCAGTACCATCATTTCCATCCATTTGAAAGGTCTAGAAATACTGAATGCCTGAAGGGAACTGGTCAATCTTTATTTTCCCAGTAAGCTCCTTCAGTTCAGTTCAGTTGCTCAGTCGTGTCCAACTCTTTGTGACCCCATGAATCACAGCACGCCAGGCCTTCTTGTCTATCGCCAACTCCCAGAGTTCACTCAGACTCATGTCCATCTAGTCACTGATGCCATCCAGCCATTTCATCCTCTGTCGTCCTCTTCTCCTCCTGCCCCCAATCCCTCCCAGAATCAGAGTCTTTAACAATGAGACAACTCTTCGCATGAGGTGGCCAAAGTATTGGAGTTTCAGCTTTAGCATCAGTCCTTCCAAAGAACACCCAGGACTGATCTCCTTTAGAATGGTCTGGTTGGATCTCCTTGCAGTCCAAGGGACTGTCAAGAGTCTTCTCCAACACCTTACTCCTCCACTAATTTACACAAAAGTAACTGCATGGAAAGAGTTTTGAGAGAGACTATCTTTGAAAGGGTTCATACAGCTATTTGTGATAATTTCCACTCTTTTAAAACAATGTATATTATGTTTCTTACATTTACATGACTTACAAGAGCATGTAATTGGTTCCACTTCAAAGAAGCTGCCTGAGTGTCTAGACCTCTACATGTAAAATATATTTATAAGTTGGTGGCAATTCAAAAGAAGAGCATTTTTAGTGAATAAATGAAATATAGAACTTTAATTTTCCTCTTATCAGAACACCTAGCTACATCTTACTTTTCCACAGACTCAAATTTAGAACAGGCTTAAGATTCAAATATCAATTACATGCATTTCAGATTATTACTTTTGGTTTTACATTTGACCTATCTTTTCATTCTGATGATGGAAAAAGACTTTCATCAATGAAAAGCCCTAGATATTTAGGCAGGTGTATGGGGGCTGGGGACAGGGGGATATGAGTAAAACAAACCTATATATGTAAGTTTACATCGTTCAATATATTTGATTTTAGTCTTTATACTGGTGTGATTTCCTTGTAGTAGAGCAGTTTCTGACACAATACCTCTAAAATGATTGGGCTACTGCCAACAGCTTCTATTTTCTTTTATCTGTGTAATACCTAAGCCATTTGTTTATGCTGCTCTATAGAGGAGAGGAAGGTATCACCAATAGCATCTATTCTGTAAATAAATTCCTGCCAAAAACAAAAGGCAAAAAACATTAAGGACTCATTGTGTGATATCTATACAGACACCAAACTGCATAAAAGCAACTAAGAAACAAACCTAAAATCACCAAAGACAAAAAAAAGTAAACTTTTATGAGTTTTTACATTCTAATTGCTACCACAATAAAGTTAAAGAATCACTGTCTTGGGCACAGATAACAGTGTCCTTTGTTCTCAGCATAATGTGAAATTTTGCTATTTATGCAATACTTGAATAAAACAGATTGCTAACCTTCACAAAATTACACTTGGGGCAAGCTTTGATTATATATTTATACCTTTCTTTTCCTTTTTTTAATAGCAACCATCCTACCAATTTTTATATTAATTCATTTCTATGGTACCTGTCTAGAAATATTTGTGGTTTATTTTGCTTATCTTAGCTTGGCACCTTCTTGTTATTATGACTATTTGTTTTTTTCTCTTATTTGCCATAAACAGATAATTATTCATTTTTCCTGAGGTATTATGTTTTTCAAACATATGTTTGGGCTTTGTTTTCATTCTATTACTTAAGACATTCACACTCTTTATAGCTAATGTTTTGCAGTAGTGGCTGATACAATTTTTTCAGTAAAAGAAAAAACTTTCTGAACTTCTTTCTTAGTGCTTGGGCATTAAGAACCTCTCCAAGACCATACGGTGCAGATGGCCATCCCATTTCATCTGGCACTTTTCCAAATTCAGTTCAAATTTAACTCCAAATTATTCAAAGTCAACTTATAGAAAGAAGTTAATCTGCCTTCTCTTTAGTAACAACGGGTGTGCAGCTACAAATTTAGCTACACTTGTTTTCTCTGATTTCTGAAATATCACATGTGAAAGCTATTATAATATCAAAGTGTTTGTTTTTCCTTTTTATGAAATAACATTTATTATCAAAACTAAAACCATTGGGCTTTACATCAAAAGCAGATAGGTTCCTCCATCCATGAGATTTTCCAGGCAAGAGTGCTGGAGTGGGGTGCCATTGCCTTCTCTGATAAGACACTGCAGAGCTTACTAAAACCCTTTTATTTTTGGTTTTAATTGACCAATCAGGCTTTAACCTGAGAATCCCTAAGAATTCCACTGACAGAGCCCAATAAAGACACGAGTCCCAAATCCTGTGGCTCTATCTCTCTCTGTGACTGCACCCTTCCTTGACTTCACCTTGTAGCCTCTGTAGATATGACTTGCATTTCATCCAGGACCCAAGAGTAATAAATTACTCCACTTCAACTCCCCTGTGGTCTTTTGTAAACCTGGGTTCATCATTCAACACCCTGAGATCAATTTAACAGGTGTTAATTTGAATGTGAGAATTGGACTGTGAAGAAGGCTGAGCGCCAAAGAATTGATGCTTTTGAACTGTGGTGTTGGAGAAGACTCTTGAGAGTCCCTTGGACTGCAAGGAGTTCCAACCAGTCCACTCTGAAGGAGATCAGCCCTGGGATTTCTTTGGAGGGAATGATGATGAAGCTGAAACTCCATTACTTTGGCCACCTCATGTGAAGAATTGACTCATTGGAAAAGACTCTAATGCTGGGAGGGATTGGGGACAGAAGGAGAAGGGGATGACAGAGGATGAGATGGTTGGATGGTATCACTGACTCAATGGACGTGAGTCTGAGTGAACTCCAGGAGTTGGTGATGGACGGGGAGGCCTGGCGTGCTGCAATTTATGGAGTCGCAAGGAGCCAGACACGACTGAGCGACTGAACTGAACTGAATTTAACTTACAACACACAGAAAATGGAGATTAGGACATTTTATGAAAGAGCTTTATCTCATAGTAGAGGGTGTATATTTTGTATTTAAAAACATGAATTCAGCGAAGGTGCTCAAGCATAAACATGACCTGATAGAACTCTATTTTTAGTAAGGAAAAATTGGTATTTCTGAGGAAGAGGGAGAGAAGTCAGAAGAGATACTTAGCAGGACAAAGTAAGATACTAGTGTAGTAGAGAATGCTGGTGAAGTAGAGAAATGATGCAAACCTGGAAACAAAGATGAAGTGTATTCAAGTGGGCCCCACTTCACCTTTGTAAAGGAATACTTGATGTTTATTGCATGTGCAAAGAAAGAAATAGAAAATATCTATAGCATCCAGGTTGGAGGCGATTAGTGATGGAAGATATACTGGGGACATCCAGACTTTTTTAAAACACTTTACTAGATAAATTATGCTTTCTCTTATATTTTGTTCCCATTGAAATAATGGTAAGCCAAACCCTGATTTTCCATAAATCTCCTGTTGTCACTGTCAGAGGACTAGCTTTTCAGTACCTTGGCTTCTATCATATATCTGATGAGGAGTTAACTTTCCAATTATATAAGAAATTCCTACAACTCAGTAACAAAAGGACAAAAAACTTGAATAGATATTTCTCCAAAGAATACAACAAGTGGCCAAGAGGTATATGGAAAGATAACCAATATCAATAATCATCATCGGTACATGCATGCTAAGTCACTTCAGTCATATCCGACTCTTTGGGACCCCATGGACCATAGCCCACCAGGCTCCTTTGTCCATGGGATTTTCCAGGCAAGAATATTGGAGAGGATTGCCAAGCCTTGCTCCATGGGATTTTCCCAATCCAAAGTTTGAACCTGTTGTCTCTTATGTCTCCTGCATTGGCAGATGGGTTCTTTACCACTAGCACCACCTGGGAAGCCGTCAATAATCATTAGGGAAAAATGCAAAGCAAAATCATACCCATTAGGATGGCTATTATCAAAAACATTTAAAAAAATAAAACAAAAATATGGTAAATGTCAGTGACAATATGAAGAAATTGGAAACTCTGGATACTTTTGGTGGAAATGTAAATTGTATTATCTTTTTTCTGGGTTGAGTTCTTTCATTATTTTAGTTGTAATGTATGACTATGGAATCTCTCTCTTCCTCTCCTCTCTCTTCCTGTATTGTCCCTAATATCCAAAGATAAATCTGTTAGTACAGTGCAAATTAGTAAACAATGTTGATTTGGCTTTATTTATTCAAACTATTGGCCATCACCTAAACTATTATTATATGTGGTGATAACTCTGGCATCCATTATTACCAAGAAAGAAATCCAAATAAGAGGAAATAAATCCATTTAATTTTGAATCAAATTAACTTGTCTTCTACTTTCAATTGAAATTCTGTTTGAAAGAGAAAGAGATAATAAGAAGGAAGGAGGAAGGGAAGAAGACAGGGAGGGAGGGAGAGAGAGCCAAAGAGATAGAGAAAGCTATAATATATATTTTCCCACACTAGATGTATTATTTTTAAAAGTATTATTACTTTTATTAACTCCACACTGATTATTAATGTAGAAATGTCTTCTGTTGTTTGTTTTTTCTTCTTAAAAGTCAGGAAAGCTTATTGTGAAACAAAATAACTTTTAAAAGCGGAGTAAAAATTCAATAATTTTGGTTATAGAGATCTGCTATAAAGTTTAAATGTAGAAATATTAAATGTTGTAAATAGTATCGACTTCATAAGGTTCCAGACACTTACAGCAAACAACAATGATTTGGGTTTTGCTTAGTACATTTTTAAATTATATATATATAATATCCAGATCCCTTAGGCACCATTCCTACTCAAATAGATTTTAAAATTGAAACTTATTTAGTGCCACAGCAGCAGACTGCATCAGAAACAGCACAACTAATAGTTGTTCCTAAAAACAAACTTGGGGTCAATATTTATTCTCCTTGTGTAAGCATTCTGTAAGTTGAATGACTTAACCTCTGTTTTCACTAATTTATATCTGACCAGTTATGAAATATGCCATTGCTCATATACAGTTGACAGGTTCTTTGATTCTTCTTGTTATTGTGTTTTGGGGTACAAGTTTTATTTCCTCATTAAAAATAATGGACTTTTAATTTCATTTAAATTCATTAGCAGTATAACAAAATAAAGGACTTCCCTTGTAGTTTAGCCAGTAAACAATCTGGCTGCAATGTAGGAGACCAGGATCAATCTCTGGGTTGGGAAGATTCCCTGGAGAAGGAAATGGTAACCCACTCCAGTATTCTTGCCTGGAGAATTCCATGGACAGAGGAGTCTGGCAGGCTACAGTACATTGGGTCACAAGAGTCAGACTCAACATAGTGACTAAACCACCACCATAACAAAATAAAACAACTATAAAGGCAATAGCATCAATAACCCAACATGTTCAAAATGAGAAAGGTCAACAAATAAAAACAAATTGTATCTGTAGTTAACTCCATCTTTATACTTTAGTTTTAGCTACATTAAATGACTATGCTATTAAGAAAGTCAATGGTTTTTTATTTGATTTGTGCTTACTTTGAAAATTTTTTGTTTATCCACAAAGCAAACAAACCCCAAAATAAAACATGTTCTATAAGCTACAAATGAACTATCAAATAAAGCTTATTTAGCTTTACATCCTGTATATTTAAGTTGTACTATAAGAAATTAAATTATGTAAATAAATATACAAGAATATCTTTCTATTAATAGGAAAGCCAATGTTTATTTTTGTAAAATTATTTTTTTAATGACTGGTGTTATCAAGGGTATAGCATATAGTTTTCTTTTTTTCTTACTTTCCTAGCATGATACACCCAAGGAATCAATTATAATCTGTATAACCTGTCTATATTATTTGTTATGTATTATGAATATTGAGTCGTTTTATAATGAAACTATACTGAGAAGCCACAGTTCAACCTTTTTGTGCAATGTCTGTACTTTCAGTGTGATTTATAACATATTGTTGCTGTTGTACTTGGTTGCTCAGTCATGTCCAAATCTTCCCAATCCCATGGACTGTAACCCTCTAGGCTCCTCTGTCCATCGGGGTTCCCCAGGCAAGAATACTGGGATGGTTGCCATGCCATCCTCCAGGGGATCTTCCTGACCCAGGAATTGAACTGGGGTCTCCTGCATTGCAGGCAGATTCTTAACCAGCTGAGCTACCCGGACAGTATTATCAATCCATATATTTGTATTTATACACACACACACACACTGTGTGTGTGTGTGTAAATCCCAGGGTAAATTTGATTAGTTATATTAAATTAATCTAAAATTCTAACATACTTTCTTTTGGAGAACTTTTTATGTAAAGAAGTTTTTACATTGATAAATGTAGTATATGAAAATTAGTGATAATAATAGTCACCATTTAATCTGGACCAAAAGCTGTGCTACTTTCCATATATTACTTCATTTGATTCTAAAAGGGAAGACTAAAATCTTTTAAGTACACATTTTTAAATAAATGAAACAGGAATTTCTGCCATGGTTAGTAAATTTAACTCCAAAACTAAAGTTTTTCTCTATCACATTCTATTAGCATCCTTGGAAAACTCAGTATTGAGAGAATCAGGAACCCATAATAAGACTTGTCTGGCAGGGTGAAAAAATTCTGCTCTTATGGTGTGAACTGTGGCTCAAGATATTTCTGAATACATATGCTCAGAACTCTGTCTAGTAGTTCAAAGTATAACCGTAGATGATAGCTGCTCAGACATGTCCAACTCTTTGTGATGCCAGGCAATGTTGCCTCCCAGGCTCTTCTTTCCTTGGAATTCTCCAGGAAAGAATACTGCAGTGGTTTGCCATTCTCTTTTCTAACTTTCCTGACCTGGCATTGAACCTGGGTCTCCAGTATCACAGCCAGGAAAGCCTTATAGCTGAGAGGGTATCAGGCAGGAAGGCCAGGGGTTTCCAAACAGATGAAATAGCTTGCAAGTGTCAGACATTTTTATCTCTCTTAAGCGGCAGGAGGAAACAAACTAGCGATATTTTTTCCTTCTCTATACAAATTTAAAAGGAGGTTTCTCTTAAAATTATGTGTTGCCATGACACCTGGTTTCACCTGAAGTTAACTATTCTCAAACCTAGAGATAACCAATGCCTTTTTCTTATGGAAATGTTTATCTTAAACTATGCTAATGTACTATGCATTTACCCCAAACTCTGTCTTCAAGTCGGTTCCGCCTTTTGGCTCAGAACCTACTTGACAAACCAGTATGTTATACTCAGATATTGTTCCTCTAATCTATGTAAATGAAACTATTTGTATGGTGATCTGCCCTTCTTCAAGATTCAAGTTAATCATTTTATGGCCCAAGATAAACCATTTGGTGCCAAGATTATCCCAAAATGTATCTTATGGGTGAGGAGCCTGGTGTCATTCTGAGTTTTAAGACAGTCCTTTCTTTCATTAACAGACTGCTACTGACTATATAACATCCAGCTAAAGACTAGCAGGGGGGTACTATTTCTGTCCCCTTCTGATGCCTATGTCACAAGTTTCTCTATCTCCCTTATACTTTAATAAAACTTTATTACACAAAAGCTCTGAGCGATCAAGACTCATCTCTGGCCCCGGATTGAATTCTTCTCCTCTGGGGGCCAAGAATCCCAGCGTCGTGATTCAACAGCAACCTTTCATAACTGTGCATGTGTGTGTGAGTGTGTGTGTGTATTTATAGATTTGTTACTGCATGTCCTATGAACTGTCGGTTGATTAGAGTCAGTATCAAAATCATGCAAAAGTTAGCATTAAATATAAACATTCTAAGTGGTGGGAATTTATATCAGTATGAAGGGCAATAAGAAATTCAGAGAATATTCAAATCATAAGTACTGAAGCCTTTCAGTAAGTAACATCAGTTCAGTTCAGTTCAGTCGCTCAGTTGTGTCCAACTCTGCACACCCATGGATTGCAGCATGCCAGGCCTACTTGTCCATCACCTAATCCTGGAGTTTAACAAGCTCATGTCTATTGAGTCGGTGATGCCATCCAACCATCTCATCATCCGTTCTCCCCTTCTCCTCCCACCTTCAATCTTTCTCCAAAGCAGGGCTTTTTCAAATAGGTCAGTTCTTCGCACCAGGTGGACAAAGTATTGGAGTTTCAGCTTCAGCATCAAGTCTTCTGAAGAATATTCAGGACAGATTTCCTTTAGGATGGACTAATTGGATCTCCTTCCAGTCCAAGGGACTCTAAAGAGTCTTCTCCAAGCATAGTTCAAAAGCATCAATTCTTTGGAGCTTAGTTTTCTTTATAGTCGAACTCTCACATCTGTACATGGCTACTGGAAAAACCATCACTTCGGCTAGATGGACCTTTGTTGACAAAGTAATGCCTCTGCTTTTTAATATGATGTCTAGGTTGGTCATAACTTTTCTTCCAATGATAAGCACCTTTTAATTTCATGGCTGCAGTCACCATCTGCAGTGATTTATTTTGGAGGCCCCGCCAAAATAAAGTCAGCCACTGTTCCCCATCTATTTGCCATGAAGTGATGGGACCGGATGCCATGATCTTAGTTTTCTGAATGTTGAGCTTTAAGCCAGCTTTTTGACTCTCCTCTTTCACTTTCACCAAGAGGCTCTTTAGTTCTTTACTTTTTGCCATAAGGGTGGCATCATTTGCATATCTGAGGTTATTAATATTTCTTCTGGCAATCTTGATTCCAGCTTATGCTTCATCCAGCCCAGAGTTTCTCATGCAGTACTCTGCTTATAAGTTAAATAAGCAGGTTGACAATATACAGCCTTGATGTACTCCTTTCCCGATTTGGAACGAGTCTGTTGTTCCATGTCCAGTTCTAACTGTTGCTTCTTGACTTGAATACAGATTTGTCAGGAGGCAGGTCAGGTGGTCTGATATTCCCATCTCTTGAAGAATTTTCCACAGTTTGCTGGGATCCACACAGTCAAAGACTTTAGCATAATCAATAAAGCAGAAGTAGATATTTTTCTGGAACTCTCAAGGAAATGGCAACCCACTCCAGTACTCTTGCTTAGAAAATCCCATGGATGGAGGAGCTTGGTGCAGGCTACTGTCCATGNAGTTCTTCCATGTATTCTTGTGACCTCTTCTTAACATCTTCTGCTTCTGTTAGGTCCATACAATTTCTGTCCTTTATTGAGCCCATCTTTGAATGAAATGTTCCCTTGGTATCTCTAATTTTCTTGAAGAGATCTCTAGCCTTTCCCATTCTATTGTTTTCCTCTATTTCTTTTTATTGATTGCTGAAGAGACTTTCTTATCTCTCCTTGCTATTCTTTAGAACTCTGCATTTAGATGGTATATCTTTCCTTTTCTCCTTTACTTTTGGTTCTTTTCTTTTCTCAGCTATTTGCAAGGCCTCCTCAGACAACCATTTTCCCTTTTCGCATTTCTTTTTCTTGGGAATGGTCTTGATTACTGCCTCCTGTACAATGTCAGAAATTTCTGTCCATAGTTCTTCAGGCACTCTGCCGTTTAGATCTAATCCCATGAATCTATTTGTCACTTCCACTGTAAAATCACAGTAAAATGATTTAGATCATACCTGAATGGTTTAGTAGTTTTCCACACTTTTTTCAATTTCAGTCTAAATCTAGCAATAAGGAGTTCATGATCTGAGCCACAGTCATCTCCTTGTCTTGTTTTTGCTGACTGTATAAAGCTTCTCCATCTTTGGCTGCAAAGAATGTAATTAATCTGGTTTCAGTTGTTGACCATTTGGTGATGTCCATGTGTACAGTCTTCTCTTGTGTTGTTGAAAGAGCATGTTTGCTATGGCCAATGCCTTCTCTTGGCAAAACTCTATTAACCTTTGACCTGCTTCATTCTGTACTCCAAGGCCGAATTTGCCTGTTACTCCAGGTATTTCTTGACTTCCTACTTTTTCATTGCAGTCCCCTATTGTAAAAAGGACATCTTTTTTGGGTGTTAGTTCTAGAAGGTCTTATAGGCCTTCATAGAACCGTTCAACTTCAGCTTCTTCAGCATTCCTGGTCAGGGAATAGACTTGGATTACCGTGATATTTAATAGTTTGCTTTGGAAATGAACAGAGATAATTCTGTCATTTTTGTGATTGTATCCAAGTACTACATTTCAGACTCTTTTGTTTCCTATGTTTATTACTCCTTTTTTTCTAAGGGTTTGTTGCCCACAGTCATAGATATAATGGTCCTCTGTGTTAAATTTACCCATTCTAGTCCATTTTAGTTTGCTGATTCCTAAAATATTGATGTTCATTCTTGCCATCTCCTGTTTGACCACTTCGAATTTGCCTTGATTCATGGACCTAACATTCCAGGTTCCTATGCAATATTGCTCTTTACAACATTGGACTTTACTTCTATCACCAGTCACATACAGAACTGGGTGTTGTTTTTGCTTTGGCTCCATCTCTTCATTCATTCTGAAGTTATTTCTCCACTGATTTCCAGTAGCATATTGGGCACCTACAAGCCTGGGGAGTTCATCTTTCAGTGTCCTATTGTTTTGCCTTTTCATACTGTTCATAGGGTTCTCAAGGCAAGAATACTGAAGTGGTTTGCCATTCCCTTCTCCAGTGGACCTCATTTTATCAGAACTCTCCACCGTAACTGTCCCTCTTTTGTGGCCCTACATAGCATGGCTCATAGTTTCAATGAGTTTCACAAGGCTGTGGTCCATGTGAACAGAGTGGTTAGTTTTCTATGATTATGGTTTTCAGTATGTCTGCCCTCTGATGGAGAAGGATAAAAGGCTTATGGAAACTTCATGATGGGAGAGACTGACTGAGGGGGAAACTGGGTCTTGTTCTGATGGGTGGGGTCATGCTCAGTAAATCTTTAATCCAATTTTCTTTTGATGGGCAGTTCTGTGTTCCCTCCCTGTTATTTGACCTGAGGCCAAACTATGGTGGGGAGATAATGGTGACCTTCTTCAAAAGGTCCCATGCATGCCCCCAACCCTAGAGCAGGCTACTGCCAACCCACACGACTGCCAGAGACTCCTGGACACTCCTGGGCAAGTTTGGGTCAGTCTCTGTGGGGTCACTTCTCCTTTTTCCTGGGTCCTGGTGCATACAAGGTTCTGTTTCTGCCCTCCAAGAGTCTGTTTCCCCAGTCCTGTGTAAGTTCTGGTGGCTCTGTGGTGGGATTAATGGAGACCTCCTCCAAGAGGGCTTATGCCATACCAGGTCTACTGAACCCAGAGCTCATGCCCCTGCAGCAGTCAACTACTGTTCCCTACCTCCTCAGGAGACACACAAACACAGCTCTGACTCAGTCTCTGTTGGGTCTCTGGGATCTGGTATACACAATGTATGTAACACAGTTCAGTTCAGTTCAGTTCAGTTCAGTTACTCACTCATGTCTGACTCTTTGCGACCCCATGAATTGCAGCACGCCAGGGCTCCCTATCCATCACCAACTCCTGGAGTTCACTCAGACTCAAATCTATCGAGTTAGTGATGCCATCCAGCCATCTCATCCTCGGTGGTCTCCTTTTCCTCCTGCCCCCAACGCCTCTCAGCATCAGAGTCTTTTTCAATGAGTCAACTCTTCGCATGAGGTGGCCAAAGTACTGGAGTTTCAGCTTTAGCATCATTCCTTCCAAAGAAATCCCAGGGCTGATCTCCTTCAGAGTGGACTGGTTGGAACTCCTTGCAGTCCAAGGGACTCTCAAGAGTCTTCTCCAACACCACACTTCAAAAGCATCAGTTATTCGGTGCTCTGCCTTCTTCACAGTCCAACTCTCACATGCACACATGACCACAGGAAAGAACATAGCCTTGACTAGACGGACCTTAGTCGGCAAAGTAATGTCTCTGCTTTTGAATATACTGTCTAGGTTGGTCATAACGTTTGTTCCAAGGAGTAAGCATCTTTTAATTTCATGGCTTCAATCACCATCTGCAGTGACTTTAGAGCCCAAAAAAGTAAAGTCTGACACTGATTTCACTGTTTCCCCATCTATTTCCCATGCGGTGATGGGACAGGAGGCCATGATCTTAATTTTCTGAATGTTGAGCTTTAAGCCAGTTTTTCACTCTCCTCTTTCACTTTCATCAAGAGGCTTTTTAGCTCCTCTTCACTTTCTGTCATAAGGGTGGTGTCATCTGCATATCTGAGGTTATTGATATTTCTCCCAGCAATCTTGATTCCAGCTTGTGTTTCTTCCAGTCCAGCGTTTCTCATGATGTAGTCTGCATAGAAGTTAAATAAGCAGGGTGACAATATACAGCCTTGAAGTACTCCTTTTCCTATTTGGAACCAGTCTGTTGTTCCATGTCCAGTTCTAACTGTTGCTTCCTGACCTGCAT
>SJYQ01004373.1:272104-293678 GCA_006410935.1 Redunca redunca | reverse complement strand
TCTCTGGTGATCACTATTTTATTTTTTAACAGATAAGTTTTTTTCTTAGTGCAAAATATCTTTCTATCAAAGTAATTCTTTGGTAAGTAAATGCCTATTGTTACTCACTATGCCAGCAAATTTGGAAAACTCAGCAGTGGCCACAGGACTTGAAAAGGTCAGTTTTCATTCCAATCCCAAAGAAAAGCAATGCCAAAGAATGTGAAAACTGCTGCACAATTGCACTCATCTCACACGCTAGTAAAGTAATGCTCAAAATTCTCCAAGCCAGAATTCAGCAATAGATGAACCGTGAACTTCCTGATGTTCAAGCTGGTTTTAGAAAAGGCAGAGGAACCAGAGATCAAATTGCCAACATCTGCTGGATCATGGAAAAAGCAAGAGAGTTCCAGAAAAACATCTATTTTGGCTTTATTGACTATGCCAAATCCTTTGACTGTGTGGATCACAATAAACAGTGGAAAATTCTGAAAGAGATGGGAATACCAGACTACCTGACCTGCCTCTTTAGAAACCTACATGCAGGCCAGGAAGCAACAGTTAGAACTGGACATGGAACAACAGACTGGTTCCAAATAGGAAAAGGAGTACCTCAAAGCTGGATATTGTCACCCTGCTTATTTAACTTATATGCAGAGGACATCATGAGAAATGCTGGGCTGGAAGAAGCACAAGCTGGAATCAAGACGGCTGGGAGAAATATCAATAACCTCAGATATGCAGATGACAACAACCTTATGGCCAAAAGTGAAGAGGAACTAAAAAGCCTCTTGATGAAAGTGAAAGAGGAGAGTGAAAAAGTTGGCTTATGGCTCAACATTCAGAAAACTAAGATAATGGCATCTGGTCCCATGACTTCATGGGAAATAGATGGGAAAACAGTGGAAGCAGTGCCAAACTTTATTTTTGGGGGCTCCAAAATCACTGCAGATGGTGATTGCTGCCATGAAATTAAAAGATGCTTACTCCTTGGAAGGAAAGTTTTGACCAACCTAGATAACATATTCAAAAGCAGAGACATTACTTTGCCAATAAAGGTCCATCTAGTCAAGGCTATGTTTTTTCCAATGGTCATGTATGGATGTGAGAGTTGGACTGTGAAGAAAGCTGAGCGGCAAAGACTTGATGCTTTTGAACTGTGATGTTGGAGAAGACTCTTGAGAGTCCCTTGGACTGTAAGGAGACCCAACCAGTCCATTCTGAAGGAGATCAGTCCTGGGTGTTCATTGGAAGGACTGATGCTAAAGCTGAAACTCCAATATTTTGACCACCTCATGCGAAGAGTTGACTCATTGAAAAAGACTCTGATTCTGGGTGGGATTGGGGGCAGGAGGAGAAAGGGATGACAGAGGATGAGATGGCTGGATGGCGTCACCGACTGGATGGATATGAGTTTGAGTGAACTCCGGGAGTTGGTGATGGACAGGGAGGCCTGGCATGCTGCAATTCATGGGGTCACAAAGAGTCAGACATGACTGAGCAACTGAACTGAACTGACTGAGCTGATAAAGTTCATTTGTATTTCATTGAGGTTCTTCTTTCAAATGGCTTTATTCTAAGTTTTCTAAGAGACTGTCAAATGTCAACTCTTAAGTTCAAATCAATGATTTAGTTTAAATCTGATCTAGAAATTGCTAATCCTTCATTTATCGTTCAACTTTCCAATACACTGGTTTTAAGAAGTTAAATGGCTGTGGGTTCCACTGAATAGTATACAGTGCAGACAGTAGGATTCTATCTTTAATAAAATCTATTTCGGGATGACTTAATCATTACATCATGTGAGTTCAGTTTCTCCTCTATATTTCTTTTTCTCTCTCTTTCTTGCTCAAATCCATAGACCGAATACTACTCCCCAGTCATTTTCCTTTGTCATAGGAATTATCTTATAAAACATGCACTGTTTTAAGAAAAAGAGAAATAATTTTCAAGAAAGTAGACAACAATCACTGAATAGATACAACGTATTACAATTAAAGTTTCATTAGAAAGGTTTTAATGAAATGACACAAATAAATCTACCCCGATCAGACCATGAACAAGAATACAGAAATATGGTTTTATGGGTCCTAAACAATGGAAAGTAATTACTGTTGTTAACTACAGCAATGGAAAGCCATTAATATAGTTATAATACAACATTTGAGGTTTTGACTATATTAATTTTGCTTATGAATATTTAAGTCTATATCAGGACTTTATGTTAGAAAAAACTGTCCATACATGAAAAACAAAAGAATATTTTTGCTAATAGGGATTCTTTCTCTGATATTGCATGACAAATTGAAATACTAACTTTATGCCTGGAGTTGTTTATGAATTTGTGGAAGCAACTCAACTTACTTTTTTTTTTAAACTTCTGGTGTCAACAGGAATAGAGATAGCATCAGATTTTAAAAAGAAATTTATTTGGTTCTTCATTTAAAAGAAGTATGAATGTCTATTGAATTTTGATGCTGAGCTGCTTGTTTTTCATGCTAGAGAAAGAGAGATATCTCAATTATAACTTATGCTCTAGTTTTAGTGACTAATTGAAAACACAGAGTCGTATTCAACTCTGTGCCATTAGTACTAAAAGGAAAATACTTTTTTTTTTTTAATGAAAGGCTATATTTTTAACACAAAATATTCAGCAAATACTGTTACCAGTGACTGTCATGTAGTTATTTCATATACAGTATGTAGAGATCTCTCTGTCCATATCATGTACAATGTGTGTATGTGCTTGGTTGCTCAGTTGTGTCCGACTCTGCAACCCTATGGGCTGTAGCCCACTAGGCTCCTCTGTCCATGGGGATTCTCCAGGAAAGAATATTGGAGTGGGTTTCCATCTCTCCTCTAGGGGATCTTCCCAATCTAGGGATCAAACCCAGGGCTCTCGCATTACAGGTGGATTCTTTACTGACTTAACCACCAGGGAAGCCCATGAATACTAGAGTGGATAGCCTACCCCTTCTCCAGGGGATCTTCCTGACCCAGGAATCAAACTGGGGTCTCCTGCACTGCAGGTAGTTTTTTTTTTACCAGCTGAGGTACAAGAGGAGCCCCTATATATGAAGCCTGCCTCCCACCGTCAGACACAGTGGATAGAATTTCTTCTCAATCATATATATGAGTTACAAATATTTTCTACCAGATACTTATTAATTATGCTTTTCGATGAGCACAGATGTTTGGAATTTTTATAAATTCCAATTAACAATGTTTCATCTCGTACTTCATACATTCTCTGTCCTCTCTAAGTAATCTAGTCTAATTAAGAATTGTGAAGATATACTCCTTGTTGTCTTTTATTGTCTTACTGATTTTAAGTTTAGGCCTAATGGTTCATCTCAAATTGATTTTTGTGTAAACCATGATAAAAGCCAAGAGTAGCAGCAAGTGCTGCTGCTGCTTTTCCTTCTTCCTTTTCCTCCTCCTCTCCTCCTCTTCCTCTTCCCCTCCTCCTCCTCCCCTTCTTCTTACACTATGAAAAACCTACACTTAAGAATTGGTGAGTTATGATTCCTTTTCTTGAGGATAAAGTATCTACACGAATTACTTGACGTTCTTCATGGAAGATTTGTTTATTCTCCTCCATTTTTAAATTAATGCATTTACTTATCAGTATGGACTCAGTTATTTTATACATTTCTTTATAATCCTCAGTTCAGTTCAGTTCAGTTCAGTCGCTCAGTCATGTCTCTTTGCGACCCCATGAATCACAGCCTGCCAGGCCTCCCTGTCCATCACCAACTCCCGGAGTTCACTCAAACTCACATCCATCCTGTCGGTGATGCCATCCAGCCATCTCATCCTCTGTCATCCTCTTTTCCTCCTGCCCCCAATCCCTCCCAGCATCAGACTCTTTTCCAATGAGTCTACTCTTTGCATGAGGTGTCCAAAGTACTGGAGTTTCAGCTTTAGCATCATTCCTTCCAAAGAACACCCAGGACTTATCTCCTTTAGAATGGACTGGTTGGATTCCTTGCAGTCCAAAGGACTCTCAAGAGTCTTCTCCAACACCACAGTTCAAAAGCATCAATTCTTCAGTGCTCAGCTTTCTTCACAGTCCAACTCTCACATCCATACATAACCACTGGAAAAACTATAGCCTTGACTAAATGGACCTTTGTTGGCAAAGTAATGTCTTTGCTTTTCAATATGATATCTAGGTTGGTCATAACTTCTTCTAAGGAGTAAGTGTCTTTTAATTTCATGGCTTCAGTCATCAGTGACAGTGATTCTGTTTGATTTATTTTGTTATTCCTGTTGTTTTGACTAATGAGAGAAGAGGGAAAAATATTTGACAATTCTGTATTGCAAAGTCATTAAGGGTTAACTTTTAAACAATTTACTAGATTGCCAAAAAATTAGTAACAATGCATTTAAATGAGACAGAGAACTCTGTGTAAATGATTAAGTCTAAAAATTTATTAATACAGCACTTAGCATCTAGGGGCTAAGTTCAATCATTAATGCCTTATTATGTAATAATCAGAATTTGTTTAAGCATAAATTCTTCAGATAAATATTATATATAAAAATAACATACTTGAAATGAGGAAGAAAAATAACTGCCTCTGCTTTCAGAATCTAAATTATTACATTCAAAATCAAGTTTAAAAAAATCAGACTTAAATTAAGGTCTTAACTCCCTGTACTAAGAAAATTTAAATCAACGTAGACTTTTATGAATGGTTGAAGGAAAAAACGACAAGGAAAAAGCAACATGTCATTAATATAATAGCTAAAGCAAAAAATATTTCATTCTGTGGGACAATAAAACATGAGACACAGTAAAAACATGTTCGTTTTTATATTCTAAAAACTCTATTGCTTATATTGAATTATGGACACAATGCAGATAAACTTATTTAGAAAAGTTTAGAAAGTTTAGTTGCTCAGTCATGTCTGACTCTTTGCAACCCCATGGACTGTAGCCTACCAGGCTTCTCTGTCCATGAGATTTCCCAGGCAACAGTACTGGAGTGGGTTGTCATTTCCTTCTCCAGAAACTTATTTAAGTTGTATGTAAAAGTCTGGACTGCTTAAAAGGTCTATAAGTAAATCAACAGAAGATGTGTGCTATGTGCTAAGTTGCTTCAGTCATGTCTGACTCTTTGAAACCTATGGACAGTAGTCCTCCAGGCTCCTCTGTCCATAGGATTCTCTAGGCAAGAATATTTGAGTGGGTTGCCACTTCCTTCTCTAATTGATCTTTCCAACCCAGGGATCAAACCCAGCTTTCTTATGTCTACTGCACTGGCAGGTGAGTTCTTTACCACAAGCTCCACCTTTTTAAATTGTTCTAAGACATTCTATGTGACATGAATAGATGTGTGATGTACAGTGTTAAAATGAGAAACTTATCTACTTAAGAGTACTTCAGGTTATATGCAAAAAGTTATGATAAATAACCCCTTTGTTCAATGAGAAGCTCACAATAGAAAGCAGAAACATTTAAGAGAGAAAATATCATTACATTTAGCAGTAAGTTGAGTAAAGTCAAGTTTCTGTGCATTGTTTGCTTTTTTATACATTGTCAGAACACAAACTTAAATGTAACCTTGAATTTGAAGAACCAATATACTATTGCTACAGAATTCAATCACCCACAGATATATAACATAACATATGACACATAGAAACAGCATTATTAGGGTAATTTTTGACTTAGGAATTTCCAAATCAGAGTCTTGATCTTTTCCTTATATCTGGGGAAAAAGCTGTTAAAATTAGCCACATGGATTATTTTATTTTATAGGTTAAAATGTTAGTGCTCAAAAAATTTTAATGATCTCTCCAGCTTTTCATAATAGCAGAAGCAGAATGAAAACCCAAGACCTTTCTCTTACTCACATTTTCATTTCTCTATTCAAATGTAAAATAGACATTATAAAGAACTAGATCATTTATATATTTTAAAAACAAGATGGTAACAAAAGTATTCCAAAGTTATCAGAAGTATTCATAATCACTGGGTATGGATGTTGTCCACATTTTCCACCAGTTGTTACAAAAAAAATAGTAGCTTTCATCCCCATGCATATATATACATGCACACAAAATATCAATAATGTGGTGATGCATCATATTAGGAGGAAATAATGCTTCATGAAATTTACTAAAAATTACCTCAAAATATAGTTTTTAATGATATTTACAAACTTCAGTTAACCTGAATATATAAGCTTGAGTACACAAGCTTAAGGCAGAAAAACCAGAGATCAAGATGGCAATATCTGTTGGATCATAGTAAAAATGAGGGAATTAAAAAAATAAAATATACTTCTGATTCATTAGGACTGCTGGGGTCCAACCCCGGTGGATCCAGGGAATTCGAAGTGGGGATGGAGTCGGAGTCCTAAGAAAGAACTATTTAATTAGAAATATAAAGAGAGATTAGGAAAGAACAGTGTAGGAAAATTAGTGGAGAAAAAGATACTGAATAACTTGGTTTATGTGGAAAACCAATAAAACTCCAAGACAAGGGGTTTGCACCACCTTCGTAGGCCACAGGCATCTTCCCAGTCTCCCGAAGGAGTGGGTACACAAAGTCCTCCCCAGTCAGATCTTAGAAGCCCCAGCAAAATTAGTAGGCTTGGCAAGCCTCCATGCTCCAGATGGGAATTCAGCCAGAAGGCGAGAAAAAGAACATGAGGAGAACAGTCTTTCCAGGAATTGATCCATTTCTTTATTTTCCAGGTCCACTTTTATACTTTTAGTTGTACATAAGGATAAATGTAAGAAACAGGGTCAGCTGCTCCAACCCTTATCTAAAGACAGTGTTCTCAGCATATCTTTGTTTTTACAAGGGTCTTAGATTTGTTTTACAATATCTTCTGGTCTGGAGACCGATTAACATTTTATGGCCCCACCTTTCTTTCTATTGATAAAGGTTAATCAGAAAACGTTTCCCCTTAAGATTTACTTAGTCTTAAGATAGTGATAAAGTTACATTCTTACATAGCAAGGACACAATGATTTATAACAAAAAAAGAGGAGTACAGTGATCTATAACAAAAGAGAAAATTCATTAACTCAAAAGTCTATTATTGCTAACATCAAAACTACTATATTTCTTTTTCTACATTCCAATTACATCAATTAACGTACTCCCAGGTACCTAAGGATATGGAGGCCTGGTGGCAATCATTAACTCAGCAATGAAACCCTTCACCAACATGATTTTTATCTTTAGAAAAACCGTATCTATGCTAACTAAGACTTTCAAAATACTCCAAACTCTCTGTGCTGTTTATGGTTAAGAGGTTGTAAACAATCAGTAGCAAGAGTGTGGATAATCCTGTCACACAAGCTAGTCTGCCAGCAGAGAGGTTTGACCTGAGACACTCCTCTTCAGATAGAGGTGGTGGGGGATAGCCCCCCATAATGTCAGAAGTATAGGTGAAAGCATAATGCAATAAGGTAGGCAGACTCTGGTTTTTGGGGCAGATGCACGAGCAGATCCAGCGAGGCTCCCTTAAGGCCTGACTCGCCTTTGCCTGTCAGCCCCCTTAACCTCATGACCTTTGCCATGGGCGGGACTCATTGTGTTGGCTCCCAGCAAGGACTATGCTAAAACCTTTGACTGTGTGGATCACAATGAGCTGTGGAAAATTCTTAAAGAGATGGGACTACCAGACCAACTTAACTGTCTCCTGAGAAACCTTTATGCAACACAAGAAACAACAGTTAGAACTGGACATGGAAAAATGGACTGGCTCAAAACTAGGAAACAAGTATGTCAAGGGTGTATATTGTGATTCTGTCGAGACCAGATCGACAAGCAGGGTACCCAAAAATGTGATATGGCAAAAGAACGAGAAACGATACACAAGAATTCATAGAAAAAAAAGGATCAGGGGACCAACACCGTGAAGGTGCCAAAACTCAATTCAAGCCAGCTTTATTATACTTCCATCTGTGAATGAAAGAATATGTGGGGAGTTAAACTGTAACTCATGTGACCTTCAGGGCCAAAGAAGAAAATGATCATTAACCATTGAGTAATTAGGAAACTTCCTGATGTTCAACCTGGTTTTAGGTAAGGCAGAGGAACCAGAGATCAAATTGCCAACATCCGCTGGATCATGGAAAAAGCAACAGAGTTCCAGAAAAACATCTATTTCGGTGTTACTGACTATTTCAAAGCCTTTAACTGTGTGCATCACAATAAACTGTGGAAAATCCTGAAAGAGATGGGAATATCAGACCACCTGACCTGCCTCTTGAGAAATCTGTATGCAGGCCAGGAAGCAACAGTTAGAACTGGACATGGAACAAAAGACTGGTTCCAAATNAGACTTTATTTTTTTGGGCTCCAAAATCACTGCAGATGGTGACTGCAGCCATGAAATTAAAAGATGCTTACTCCTTGGAAGAAAAGTTATGACCAACCTAGACAGCATATTCAAAAGCAGAGACGTTACTTTGCCAACTAAGGTCCATCTAGTCAAGGCTATGGTTTTTCCTGTGGTCACAGATGGATATGAGAGTTGGACTGTGAAGAAGGCTGAGCACCGAAGAATTGATGCTTTTGAAGTGTGGTTTTGGAGAAGACTCTTGAGAGTCCCTTGGACTGCAAGGAGATCCAACCAGTCCATTCTGAAGGAGATCAGCCCCGGGATTTCTTTGGAAGGAATGATGCTAAAGCTGAAACTCCAGTACTTTGGCCACCTCATGCGAAGAGTTGACTCATTGGAAAAGACTGTGATGCTGGGAGGGATTGGGGGCAGGAGAAGAAGGGGACGATCGAGGCTGAGGTGGCTGGATGGCATCACTGACTTGATGGACACGAGTCTGAGTGAACTCTGGGAGTTGGTGATGGACAGGGAGGCCTTTTGTGCTGTGATTCATGGGGTCGCATAGAGTCGGACATGACTGAGCGACTGAACTGAACTGAATTAGGAAACAGTAATTGATGCTTTTGTACTGTGGTGTTGGAGAAGACTCTTGAGAGTCCCTTGGACTGCAAGGAGATCCAACCAGTCCATTCTAAAGGAGATCAGCCTTGGGTGTTCTTTGGAAGGAATGATGCTAAAGCTGAAACGCCAGTCCTTTGGCCACCTCATGCAAAGAGTTGACTCATTGGAAATGACTCCGATGCTGGGAGGGACTGGGGGCAGGAGGAAAAGGGGATGACAGAGGATGAGATGGCTGGATGGCATCACCGACTTGATGGATATATGTTTGAGTGAACTCTGGGAGTTGGTGATGGACAGGAAAGCCTGGCGTGCTGTGATTCATGGGGTCGCAAAGAGTCGGACATGCCTGAATGACTGAACTGAACTGAAATAAATCAATAACAAATCAGTAACTAACACGAATATTCTTATCTATAGATTTTCCACTAGATACATAAGGCATGTGACTCTGCAATGCCAGCTGAGAAACAGTCTGTGGTCAGAACCCCAGGATCATATCTTGTTTTCAAGATTATGAACTGTTCCCTCTGCACTTGTTCCAAGAGTCTCGTGCCTTATAGCATCCAGTTTATCAATAATTATAAATTTCTTTTGTGGCCCTTGCCAGGGCCTGCTTTTCTTTTATTCTTCCTGTCTCCTACATGATTCTGCTTATTTAACTTATATGCAAAGTACATCATGCAAAATGCTGGGCTGGAGGAGGCACAAGATGGAATCAAGATTGTTGGGAGAAATATCAATAACCTCAGATATGCAGATGATACCATTCTAATGGCAGAAAGCAAAGAGGACTAAAGAACTAAAAAACTTCTTGTTAGTGTGAAAGAGGAGAGTAAAAAACTGGCTTAAAACTCAACATTCAAAAAGCTAATATCATGGCATCCAGTCCCAGAAGTTCATGGCCAATAGAAGGGGAAGAAAAGGAAAAAAAAAAAAAAGCGACAGATTTTATTTTATTTGGCTTGAAAATAACTGTGGATGGTGACTGCAACCACAAAATTAAAAGACGTTTGCTCCTTGGAAGAAAGCTATGACAAACCTAGAAACTGTATTAAAAAGCAGAGACATCACTTTGCTAACAAAGTTAGTCATATAGTCAAAAGTCAAAGTCATATAGTCAAAGCTGTGGTTTTTCTGGTAGTCATGTACAGATGTGAGAAATGGACCACAAAGATGGATGAGCACTGAAGAACTGATGCTTTCAAATTACAGTGCTGGAGAAGACTCTTGAGAGTCCCTTGGACAGCAAGGAGATCAAACCAGTCGATCTTAAAGGACAGCAACCCTGAATATTCATTGGAAGGACTGATGCTGAAGCTGAAGCTCCAATACTTTGGCCACCTTATATGGAGAGCTGACTCATTCAGAAAGACCCTGATTCTGGGAAAGATTGAGGGCAGGAGCAAAAGGGAGCCACAGAGGATGAGATGGTTGGGTGGCATCACCAATTCAATGGACATGAACTTGTGCAAACTCTGGGAGATAGTAAAGGACAGCTAAGCCTGCCATGCTGCAGTCCACAGGGTCATAAAGAGTTGGACATATCCTAGTTACTGAACAACAACAATAAGCTTGAGTAAGATTCCTTGAAAGTATTTTAATAAAATATTAGATAGAACCATTAAACTTGTATAATAGAGTCTATTCTGTATTCTGGACTTATACAACTTTAGAATATAACAAGAAGTTATAAATATCTTAAATATAGATTCTATATATTTTTGAAAGAGCATTCAATAATTCTCCATTAATGGCACACTGTCTTCAGTGTGACATATTTAAAAAATATTATCTAATAAGTCACTTATTTAAGTTCATTTCAGATGAATTTGTAGAAATCTGTAAAAGATTATAGACAGATGCTCTTTATTCTTGAACACAGAAACTTTCTTAAACTCAAAGGACACAAATCCTTAAAAATGAGAAAGTCATGACTTATAAAAATGAATTCTTCAAAATTATATACTATATTAAGTTCAGAGGAAATGATATCAGTTGTTTCTATTAACACATTTCTGTCTTCCTCTTTTAATCATGTTTTCTTTTGTACATCTCTGCTCTCTTTTACTTTTTCAAAAGAAAAATGTAAAACAATGCACACTGACAGATCTAATAGTTTAATCAAATTTTATAAAGGCTTGGGGAATATTTAGAATTTTACATGAGTCTGATTTTAAAGAGGTGTTTTGCATTAGCAGTCTAGGGAGTTCTGACTTTCTCTTTAATACATCAAGGCAGAAGAACAAACATTTGTCATCTAACTGCATAAGATGAACAGAAGTATCTTGCAATATAACTCATAGGAACTACTAGAGGTACAATACAATGAGCACGTTGAAAATATATGGAATTTATTTTCCTGGAAAGGAAATGTCTTTCATTATATGCAAAACATCAACTTGATAAATGATGCTGGTTATTTTAATAAAACATTTTCATATCCCACAGGGAAAAAAACACAAAGCTCAATTGTTAAATTATTTATATTATGGTCAGAATGCAAATTAGTTGGCTTATAAATATCTTTAAAATCAAATGAGAGAACAAGAAATCGTCTTTACTACCAATTTGATTTGTCCAGGTCTTGTAAAATGCCCTGGGAGGTGTGTGTGTGTGTGTGTGTGTGTGTGTGTGTGTAACTAATTTTATTTTTTCATTGATTTGTCTTCAGTTTGTCATCTTCTTGACACTGAAACTGACTTTTCTTACTCTGGGTTGTGGCCCTCAGCCTATCCACTTCTGCGTATCTCTCAGTATCTCAGAATTAAGGAAAGAATAAAAACAACTTATCAAACTCCTTTTCAGCTAGCATACTGATTCAACAATGTGATACTGAAGCGCAGGGCTTCCCTGATGGCTAAGATGTAAAGAAATGTGCCTGCTAATGCAAGAGATGCAGATGCAATCCTTGGGTCAGGAAGATCCCATGGTGAAGGAAATAGCAACCCACTTCAATATTCTTGCCAAGGAAATCCTACGGACAGAGAAGCCTGGTGGGCTACAGTCCATGGGGTCTCAAAGAGTCAGACATGACTTAGCAGCTAAAACCACCAGCCCCAGTGAAGCTGGTGGCATCCAATAGCTATTAGTGGTGATAATGAATAAAGTTACAGAAATGAGTAGGTAGCTAGATTCTGAGGTACAGTTTTTAAGAAACAGCAGCATAGTGGTTACAAATAGTGTCTGTTGTCTTTATTTTTTATTAGTTACCGGTTCTGTGGGTATGAAAGTTAACTATAAGGATACCAGCAATGAGAAGAGCAACAGTGACTTTTATCTCTCATTATTCGTTACAGCATTTACTCTTGAAATATGTTGTTCATCTTTTAATGTCATTTACTTCCAATTCTCCCTCTTCCCAAAAAAGATTTTCAGCACATGATTCCATCTATTAGTATATTTTTCAGTTAAAAATGACTGGTGCTAAACTATGACAGATTACATCAATAAACCTTGATAGTATAAATGAGTCTTTATAAGACTAAATCTAAAGTAAGTCTCTCCCAACATACTTTTTGGTAGAAAGAAACACATCATTGAAATTATCATTGGATCATTACAATAAAAAATAAAGCAATTATCCTATGATCTTCAAAGTATAATTAGGAAATATTCTAACTCATATTGGATGATTGCAGCCATGAAATTAAAAGACGCTTACTCTTTAGAAGAAAAGTTATGACCAACCTAAACAGCACATTAAAAAGCATAGATACTATTTTGCCAACAAAGGTCTGTCTAGTCAAGGCTATGGTTTTTCCAGTAATCAACTATGGATGTGAGAGTTGGACTGTGAAGAAAGCTGAGTGACACTGAAGAATTGATGCTTTTGAAATGTGGTGTTGGAGAAGACTCTTGAGAGTCCCTTGGACTGCAAGGAGATCCAACGGGTCCATTCTAAAGGAGATCAGCCCTGGGTGTTCTTTGGAAGGAATGATGCTAAAGATGAAACTCCAGTACTTTGGCCACCTCATGCAAAGAGTTGACTCATTGGAAAAGACTCTGATTCTGGGAGGGATTGGGGGCAGGAGAAGAAGGGGACGACAGAGGATGAGATGGCTGGATGGCATCACCGACTCGATGGACGTGAGTTTGGGTGAACTCCAGGAGCTGGTGGTGGACAGGGAGGCCTGGCATGCTGCAGTTCATGGGATCGCAAAGAGTCGGACACAACTGAGTGACTGAACTGAACTGGACTCATATTGGGTTTCCTTGGTGGCTCAGACTGTAAGGATTTGCCTGCAATGCAGGAGACCCGATTCCATCCCTGGTCAGGAAGATCCTCTTGAGAAGAGCATGGATACCCACTCCAGTATTCTTGACTGGAGAATTTCATGGACAGAGGAGCTTGGCAGGCTTTGCACAGTCAGACAAAACTGAGTGACTAACACTTTCACTTCCTAACTCATTATGTTATAGAACTTCATATGTTATGAATTTTCTATTTTATAACCTTTGAGCCAGGTTTGGTTTTACAAAATCAGAAGTATTCAAAGAAAATTCCATCCCCTTTATCCCTTGGGACCTACAATTAAGAAATGAAAAAAAAAAAAAGAAAACTAATTTCTCAACCTTTCTTGAGAGTGAAATAGCCCTATGAGTTTTAATCAATGAAGTACAAGCACAAATCAGCAAATTTTCTGGGAAAACTATGTGAAATTTATTACTGATTAAAAAAAAAGAAAAAAAACCCACAATGCAATATCTCACTGGCAGTTCCTTTCCTATTCTTTCTTCCTTGAATGGTAACTGTTGTATAGAACTGTTAGAACTGATGTCATATAGAACTGATGTATACAGCTGTATACAACTGATGCTGTATAGAACTGTTAAAGTCACATTGTATCCACAGGCAATAAGCACAATAAACTAAAGCCAAAACACAAAGCAAAAAGACAGAATGAGAACACAAACTTAATAATATCAATGAACTACTGAAAAAATCGTTCAACTTCCTATCTTCAGATTTTTCATTAAATAATGGGTTATCTTGTGGTGTAAGACACTGATTATGTTCTGTTGTGTTCAAGTGTGACAAGTGTTCTGTTGTGGTGGCTTAATGTATCACTTCCTAGTTTTGTGAACTCAGGCCTTAAAACTGAGATGTAGTTCCAAAGATGTGCTGGTTTACATTTAAGTAAAAGTGAAAATATACAAAGAGCAAATAATGTAAATTATACATTAAGCAAATAAAATCTTTAGACTCAATTTTTCAAAATAATTAAGTTCCTTATGTGTTTATACAACTTTGAGGGCAGAAATAGCATTTATTTCTGTCTTTCTAGATTTGCGCATAAACATTGGAAGAAGGCCCCTGACCTTAATAATTGAAAAGAATTTGTGAAATTAACCATGGTAAGTGTCATAAACTATACCAGAACATTATATGGAAAAAATACCACTGGCTTCAATAACTTTAAAGAACTAAAGCCTACCCTACAGGCTATGTTGAATTCTTAATTTCAATATCCAGGAATTATAATTATTTACCCATTTCCATCTTGTATCTAATTACACAAAATTTCTTCAGCATTATGTTGCTGGATTAGCTAATATTCAAACATTCAAGGAAAAATTATTTCTTCATAAGTAGGAAAAGTATGTGAAAGTTAATAAACTAGTTGAAGCTTTTTTCCTAAAATATAAATATAAAAGATTTTAAAGTTTTTGAATATTTCAACTTTGGGTACTTTTTTGTAAGAGATTCTTAAATGACTGACCTCAAGTTACACTGTCCCTCTTAAAGTACTTGTGATAGCTTAAGTACTTCACTTGGCCAAGATGATTGGGGATTTTTAGCTTGGAATATTGAGACTCACTAAATAAAGCAAACATTTTGATTGTAACATTTAACTGAGCATAATTTTATTTTTATGGTTGTGCTTACCTACAACCTATCCACACATCTTGCATATATTGTTATAAAATACATATTTTGGGCTCTAATCCTATTTTCCTTGGACTCAACCAGGTTCTGGCCATTCAGTGTGTAGTAGCAGACAGAAATACAGGTCTAGTTCACATGGGATTATTCTAAATGAATCACTTAATTGCTTCAAGGTTGTTGTAATAATTATAGTAATAGCTTAATCGCTCTCTTCGATATACCAACGTTTCTTCCTGGAATTTTGGTTATTTTGTTTTTTTGAAATTTGCTGCTACTTTTATCTTTTTATTTTGATACTTTCTTCCTAAGTTAAATAACAATAAAATTAGCTAAAATTAACACACTTTTTTCCCTGGGCCTATTCTTTCAATGAAAGGCATTTTTAGAAATTATCTTTCTCAGTGGTAATCATTTTACCTTTCTGGTTGAATGGTGAGTGGTAGCCAAACACTCTTTTCTGTTGCTTTCTTACAATCAAAATCTTCCTATAACCATGAAGATACTCTAAATTATGAGGGCCCTATTTTGATATAGAACAACAACAACAAAACAATAAATAATTAACAGAAACAAACAAAAAGTAACCCATAATGAGCAAGCAATATGTGGGAAGGAAAAATATTTTTTATGCTGCTAGATGACACTCTTTCTATAAGACCTGTGAGCATAAAGCAGATTTAAATAATGAGTCCCTGTACTATTGGGAAGGAACATTAAGGTTTGATGTTGAGTCCTTCACAGGAAGGCTCTTGATACAATCCTGCAAACTGGCAAAAATTGCTTTGATGATTATTCAAGTTTTGTTTGTTTGCTTGCATGCTTGCTTGAAGAGCACTATCCATTATGTCCAAAACCCCTTATACTATCCTAAACTATCTGAAGAACAGAGGCAAAAAAGGTAAGGTTTGAAGCCTATTGGAATGGCAGCATATTGTACCAATCCATCCTGTAACACAGGGTGTTGACAATATTCCTCCAGCCTGCTTTTAACCTTACACCACTGACCAAAACCTAGGAAGAATAAACAGGCTTACTTTTTTATTTCTAAGAGACAAAATGCAAAAAGCAACATATGTTCCTGTTCACAGTAACACAATAGTCCCATTTAGGTTATTAATATTGAAAATACTCAGAGTAAGTTAAGCCATTAATTACTATGACAGCATTTATTCTCCCAGTGGCTTATATATGATTAATTGTAACATATGCTACACTGTTTATATAAAAAAATAAAGCAAAGGAAGAAATCAGTGAAGAAAACAGCAATTTTTCTGGAGATGTGATGAAAAGCACACCTGTACTATCTCCATTTGTCTCTTTTTACTCTAGCTTCTTTATTATGTCTTAATTTATTTATCAGGAAGATTTCAAAAGATTTTCAACTGCTTTTGCTTTGAAACATAACTTACATTTTAGCTAGTAAGATTTTGACATCTGCATGCCAAAAATGCAGAAAAAAAAATAGGTTGAATGCAGGGGTCAGTTCAAATCTCAAAGGCAGCACATTCATCCAAAAAATCAATTAAGGGGCAACATTTTGCTTTAAGGGCGAAGCTCTGTTCACAGCCTTTGCTGCTGCTGCTGCTGCTAAGTCACTTCAGTCGTGTCTGACTCTTAGCGACCCCATGGACTGCAGCCTACCAGGCTCCTCTGTCCATGGGATTTTCCAGGCAAGAGTACTGGAGTGGGTTGCCATTGCCTTCTCCGGTTCACAGCCTTTAAGGGATGATAATTTGTTTGCATCCTTTTAAATAATACTACAGAGTGTATTTACCACATGATTTAGTTTTTTGAAGTCTATCTATGAATCATTATTTATAGGAAAAGATTAGGGTAAGGTGCAAGTTGAGGAAATAGGAAAATCATGTGCATATCTTAACCTATAAGCTGTAGTGTATAATAATATCAATATCCTGCATTTCTCCAACTACTAGCTTTTAAAGGAAACTTAAGGCTTTTCTAAGTTGTATATGGAAAGTGAAAGTGAAGTCATTTAGTCGGGTCTCTTTGCAACCCCATGGACTGTAGCCTACCAGGCTCCTCTGTCCATGGAATTTTCCAGGCAAGAGTACTGGAGTGGGTTGCCATTTCCTTCTCCAGGGGATCTTCCTGACCCGGGGATTGAACACAGGTCTCCTGCACTGCAGGCAGACGCTTTACCATCTGAGCCACCTCTCAATTAGATATGGCTCCTGTTTTTATTGAGATCTATTTTACATATGATGTTTACAAAATAAATAACTATGGCAAAACTTAGGAGTGAATGGGTGCTTTTGTATAATTTTCATAGGACTTTTGTGGCTCTAAACACATATCCTGTGATTAAACTAATAGGCAAACAATGAGGTTACTGACCTATTTTGGCAGATTTTAAGTTGCTTCCTTCTGACTCTGCTAATTGCATCTGGTGAATACTGGAAAAGAAACGGCAGGGCTGGAAGGCATTTCTGTCATCCAGCCAATCAGGTGTACATACAGCCAATGGGAGTCCTCTTCCCACAGCCTACAGCCCTGAGGTGGTTCCAGGCAGCTGGTGCTTTACCAGAGCCAAGTGTCACGTGGCTCTGTACAGCAGCGATTTCCTACAGTAAGCAAGGGCTTCCCTGCAGCTTTCTTATTTCTGTGCAAAATATCCCCTTCTTATTGAGAAAATATTGCTAAATGTCTATGACTTCAAAGCTTTAGAGAACTGAGGGAGCAGAGAAAAATTGCCCTTAGTTCCTGGTACCCTGAACTTTGAGCAGTGTTAACGGGAGTTATGTGAACACAAAAGAAATGCAAGTGCAGCAGGACTGCACCCTCAGTGGTTTGCTGAGCTGCGAGACACATTAAAAGTTAGCTGAGAGGTATCAAAGGCTATTTCAGAGCTGAATACATTTACCATGTTGTCTTCACTTACACCAGCTGTCTCCAAAGTAGTTCTACTACTATGAACTGAAAGGGTTTTTGTTATTTAAAATAGCTACCCTTCACTCAAAGATGAGTCTTACATTATATAAGCATTTGTTCTTTCTAGATTATTGTGCCATGTTGAAAAGAGTATATATCCTGCTATATATATATATATATATATATATATATATAGTATAGTATACACACACACACACACATATTTNTATATATATATATATATAGTATAGTATACACACACACACACATATTTTTTTTCCCCCAAAGAGAGAAAGGCTGCAGTAGACTGCATGACAACTGGAACCGAAGGATCTGGCATTAGTTGAGTATGTTTTAAAGAAAAAATCAGTTAATCTTTCTAACCCTATTTCCTCATCTTTAAACATGAGTTAATACCATATAACTTCGAATAATTATTTTAAGATCTTAAAAAACAAGTAAGATATTTTGTAACTAGTAAAATGTCATCTATTATTACCATAATCGTCATTTGCTTAGTCACCTTCAAACGACCCTTAGCAACAGCAAACGCATAGTGAGACATAATTTTGTTGGGCAATTTGCTTATCTTGTACATTCAGCATAGCCGCTAAAGTGGTGATCATTGTAAAGTCTGGTTTCGTCTAGGTTTTTCAGTTGTTTCTTAACACAAAACAGATTCTTTTGAACAAAACTGTCTCAAGTAAACACAAAGATTACAAAGAAAAAAGGGAAATCAGCATCCTCCTTTATAAATCTCAGTTCACTATGGTAAAACAACATATAAAGCAAACTATGAAAGCTTCCAGAACTCCTTTTGTGTGGCCCTGGTGCTTACAAGCAGTCTTCCGGCACGAGTGCATTGTGAAATTGTCAAAGAATGGATGGTCGAGGTTCCACTCAGGTTTCCCGGTCTCTTTAACTGGTCTGTCTGAGCTCTGCCGTGCAGTGTGTTTCTAATATTTCACACAGTGCCAAACATCACTCCCTCTTCTGAGGGTCATTATACTTACCAAAAAGGCTTGAAAAGTGGCCAGTTGATCCAAGTTCAATCTGTAAGTTGTCTCCTCAGCACTGCGAATTTCAAACATTTTACCATTCTTCCTAGCTCCTTCTCCAATACTTACTACTAGAAAACCCAAGTACATGCTATATAGTTAGAAGCCACTGTCCGCCTTAACGACAAGTCCTCTCTGAAAATACTTTCTACCAATTGGCTCAAATAAAATCCTCCTTGACATGCCCCAAGACAACATTTATGTCAGTATATCTACATAGGTGGAGCTATGGAGGTAAGCGGAGGTTCCAGACGTGACGTGAGGTGATGTAGACATAAATATACGTAAATAGACGTGACGTGAGTTTACATAGATAGGCGTGACGTGAACTACACCTGAGGTGGACGTGATATGACGTGATGTGATGTAGACAGATATTCTGGGCTTGTTAATATTTGCTCTGTGAGTGACTTTCCTCTTCTCAGTTCTCCACCACTTTTGGAGAACTGTCTCCTCGCAGGATATATTATATAATAACCTGATTAGGCAGAGTCACAGGCATGAGTTACTGCCAACCCTTATCCAGCTTTGTGAATTTGGGTAAGTTACTTAAATTTCCTGAGCCTCATTTCTCTGAACATTGAGAACATGAGTGTAAATAATTGAGGATTTTATTTAAGCATCACATGGCACTGCCTTCAAGTATAATTGCAGTAATTGTTTTTGTAACAGTCCTTCTTTTGAAATAATGCCTTAAAAAAAAAAAAAAAAAAGCCTCCAGTGCAGCATCTGGGGTTAACTGCTGCCTCATTGGTATTTTGCTGTTTTACTGCTTAGTGCACATGTTTTACAGATGGGTATGTATCTTCTCAGAAAAGCATTTTATGAAAATCTAATACTTTTAAGTCCGAGTCTAATGGTTGTAACACTCAACTTTCTATAAAGTCTCGATTTTATAACCTGCATTAAAAATGATATTTTAAAAAAGCAAACACGATACTGTTAAAATAGGTACTGGACTTGCATTGTTTGGATTTTTCATAAACAGTAAATGGCATAATGTCAAGGTTAGTGTTTGATTAATTTTAAGCTAAATTTGGAATGTAAGAAATGTTAATTTCTCCAGAAACTTCAAGGTTCTGCTTGAATCTTCCTTCACAGAAGTGCACAGGTTAGTAAACATCAATAATAGATGATACTTGTAGAGTATGAATGTTTGATTTTTCACCCAAATATATCTGTATTTCCATATTAGGTTTTCTCCTTCTCATCTGTTTCTTCTTGCTTCTCCTCTATCTCATGGAACAATTTTGATGAAATTTTCAACCCTTCTCCTGTATTGTTAATGTATTAAGTAGTAAATGATGCATGGCTGGGTTTCCCTGGTAGCTCAGCAGGTAAAGAATCTGCCTTCAATGCAGGTGACTGTGGTTCACTTCCTGGATTGGGAAAATTCCCCTGGAGAAGGGAAAGGCTACCCACTCTGGTATTCTTGGGCTTCCTTGGTTGCTGGGGTCCAGCCCCAGTGGATCCAGGGAATTCGAAGAGGGGACGGCACTGGCGAGGAAAAACTTATTTATTTAATTAGAAATATAAAAAGATTAAGAAGAAATAGTATAGTAGGAAATTTTAGTGGAGAAAAGAGGCTGAATAACTTGGTGTACGTGGAAAGCCAATAAAACTTTGAGACAAGAAGTTTGCACCATCTACGTTAACCAACCAGCATCCGTTTGAATATCAGAGGGTGCCCCACCTTGGGCTCCCTCTCTTACAGATCTTCGAAGCCAGGGCAAGTAAGTAGACATGGCGAGCATCTACGCCCCAGATGGGAATTCAGCCAGAAATTAGGGTAAAGAGAAGACATGGGGGAAACCAGTCCAGCGACTGGCCCCAGCCTCTATTGTCTAGAAAGGCCTTTTATACATTTTTGATTGTACATAGAGATCAATGGGCAATACAAAATTGTGCAGCATCAGCAGCCCTGACTTCTTATCAAAACCAGGCTTTCTCTCTGCATACCTAATTGTATACACAAGTCTTAGGTGATTTACATCATCTTCTGGCCAGAGGGCCAATTAATATTTTATGGCCCTTTTCTGATAAGGGTTAGTCAACCAGAAGACTTATTTGTGTTGTTCTTCACAAAGTCTGATGCCACTATCAGAAAGCACTAAATAAAGTTACATTCTTACATAGCAAAGATACAGCAATTTATAACGAGTAAAATGGTCCACTGGAGAAGGGAATGGCAAACCACTTCAGTATTCTTTCCTTGAGAACCCCATGAACAGTATGAAAAGGCAAAATGATAGGATACCAAAAGAGGAACTCCCCAGGTCATTAGGTGCCCAATATGCTACTGGAGATCAGTGGAGAAATAACTCTAGGAAAAATGAGGGGATGGAGCCAAAGCAAAAACAATACCCAGTTGTGGATGCGACTGGTGACAGAAGCAAGATCTGATGCTGTAAAGAGCAATATTGCATAGGAACCTGGAATGTCAGGTCCATGAATCAAGGCAAATTGGAAGTGGTCAAACAAGAGATGGCAAGGGTGAATGTAGACATTCTAGGAATCNACAAAAAAGATCTTCACGAACCAGACAATCATGATGTGATCCCTAATCTAGAGCCAGACATCTTGGAAAGTGAAGTCAAGTGGGCCTTAGAAAGCATCACTATGAAAAAAGCTAGTGGAGGTGATGGAATTCCAATAGAGCTCTTTCAAATCTTGAAGGATGATGCTGTCAAAGTGCTACACTTAATATGCCAGCAAATTTGGAAAACTCAGTAGCGGCCACAGGACTGGAAAAGGTCAGTTTTCATTCCAATTCCAAAGAAAGGAAATGCAAAAGAATGCTCAAAGTACCGCACAATTGCACTCATCTCACA
>SJYQ01004373.1:251328-270618 GCA_006410935.1 Redunca redunca | reverse complement strand
AAAAAAAAAAAAAAAAAAAAAAGGTGGTAGGGTGGTATGGTATTTGATACAGACAGTAGGTATCATGTACCTTGGCTTACTCTTATATCTCCTTTGCTATGAATTGACTCCCCTGGTCTGGTAAAATATTGCACAGGATTTCATGCCAGCCCTCAGATCACTGCAGTAAATGGGTCAGCACAGCAATAGGAAAAATCTATATCCTCAGTATTTATCTCTTTCTAGTAGAGCAAATATGTGGATTTCCAAATTAAAGAACTATAATGTATAATTTTTCACCAATTGGTCAGTTGGTCTCCTGAGGAATAGTGTTTTTCTGGGGACTAAGCATTAGTCTCTGTTGCCAGCAGGTTGAACATTCAATATCACCAGTACATAAATGCCCCTCACTGAATGGGAGCTCATATTGTTGGTCCCATGAATAGTCTCATCTTTTCTAATGTGACCACTCTCTTTTGTATACAACACACCAGCAGGAGTATAGCTGATGACTTAGGCTTCCTAATGTCAATGAGCTGGGTGTTATACTTGTTAATTAGTCTCCTGTGGTACATGCTCTATGATGTGCATCCATACAAAGGTTTTCACGCTTTGTTCGTGCTCCCTTATGTCTGCCATAGGTTCATACCATGGACCCACTCCATACTTTCATTGCCCAGGGTCATGAACAGCTAGGCTATTTGCCACTGCTCATGGCACCATATAAATTCTAATATCAGGCCACATATTTTTTTTTTTTTTAACAACAAAATGGATGGTCATATGAACAGCATGAAGCTGTCCATTGGGACATATTTCATTCATCATTAACTTGCAAGTCCACTCTTGAGGAAGACTTCAGTGAAGATGTTGCTTATATTTGGCACATCCATAAAGTGTCAGTTTTTACTTTATTGCTGTTCAAACAAGATTCTTTATATATCAGACATGTGGCCCTCAAGAACAGCACTGGTCCAACAGTGGTGAATGATATGCAGATCTGAGCTGTTTGCTCACACAGCTGTTTATAAACTCTAGCTCTAATTGTGTCTGAACACAGAGGTACAACTTTAATATGATAGATTAATACTTCATGTTCCTGAAAATCTTAAAACTTGGTGCATCTGACAGAATCCATCTCATGGGGATAGTTCAGTCTCATAGCTTTTTGCTGTCTCGTCAGGCAGTACTCCACCTAAAACATGCCAGGACTTTTTTCTCAAGAAGCCTGTATGTTGTAGATGGCATGGCCTTGCCCCACAGCCCCAGAGATATTCTTCATTAGCACTTTCTGTAACTTCCATGGGACATTATTTTAGCCCTACCACTGCTACAATCCCAAAGAAATGTAATGCCAAAGAATGCTCAAACTATGACACAATTGCACTCATCTCACATGTTAGTAAAGTAATGCTCAAAATTCTCCAACCAGGCTTCAGCAATACATGAACTGTGAACTTACTGATGTTCAAGCTGGTTTTAGAAAAGGCAGAGGAACCAGAGATCAAATTGCCAGCATCTGCTGAATCATGGAAAAAGCAACAGAGTTCCAGAAAAACATCTATTTCTGCTTTATTGACTATGCCAAAGCCTTTGACTGTATGGATCATGATAAACTGTGGAAAATTCTGAAAGAGATTGGAATACCAGGGCACCTGACCTGCCTTTTGAGAAACCTGTATGCAGGTCAGGAAGCAACATGAACATGAAACTGGACATGAACTGTCCATGAACTCGACATGGAACAACAGACAGGTTCCAAATAGGAAAAGGAGTACATCAAGGCTGGATAATGTCACAAAACAGTGGAAACAGTGGCTGACTTTATTTTTATGGGCTCCAAAGTCATTGCAGATGGTGGTTGCAGCCATGAAATTGAAAGACACTTACTCCTTGGAAGGAAAGTTATGACCAACCTAGACAGCATATTAAAAAGCAGAGACATTTTGTCAACAAAGGTCCGTCTAGTCAAGGCTATGGTTTTTCCAGTAGTCATGTATGGATGTGAGAGTTGGACTATAAAGAAAGCTGAGTGCTGAAGAATTGATGCTTTTGAACTGTGGTGTTGGAGAAGACTCTTGAGAGTCCCTTGGACTGAAGGGAGATCCAACCAGTCCATCCTAAAGGAGATCAGTCCTGGGTGTTCATTGGAAGGACTGATGTTGAAGCTGAAACTCCAATACTTTGACCACCTGATTTGAAGAACTAACTCATTCGAAAAGACCCTGAAGCTGGGAAAGATTGAGGGCAGGAAGAGAAGGGGACGACAAAGGATGAGATGGTTGGATGGCATCACCAGCTTAATGGACATGAGTTTGGGTGAACTCCAGGAGTTGGTGATGGACAGGGAGGCCTGGCGTGCTGTGATTCATGGGGTCGCAAAGAGTCAGACTCAACTGAGTGAACTGCATTGAACTGAACCATTACTATTATCTCTCACACCATTAGGTCTGTCAGAGTGCATGATAGCTTACACTGTAAACTGGATCTGCTGTAGAGCTCTTTCCTATTTGGGGCCATCCTCAAAGCTGGTAGCATTGTATCACACAGTATATGAGCCTGGACAGTATGCCCAGATGTGGAGTATACTCCTCTGAAGAAGCTTATCAGGCTGTGTGTGTGTGTGTGTGTGTGTGTGTGTGTTTTAATTTCATTATGGTTGGAGGTACAAGCTGCAATTATTGGTCTTTTAGTTTGGAACATATGATATGGCATGCCAGTGATCACTAAATTCCTAAGAGTATTACTGAAGTGGAAGACCACTAGCCACTTCTTGCTCCTGTGGCCCAGTCTGTCTAAATGAAAACCACTACTCCTGTGTATTTTAGATCTTTAAAAATAGAGTGTTTTTTCCCAATCCCCTTGTGATGTAAGTTTTTTAAAAGTTATTATCTTGTTTGTGATAAGCGGTAATTTCATTGGTTGCTATCTGGCCTTCTCAGTTCAGTTCAGTCACTCAGTTGTGTCCAACTCTTTGAAACCCCTTGGACTGCAGCACACCAGGCTTCCCTGTTCATCACCGGCTCCCAGAGCTTACTCAAACTCATGTCCATCGAGTTGGTGATGTCATCCAACCATTTCATCCTCTGTCATCTCCTTCTCCTGCCGCCTTCAATCTTTCCCAGCATCAGGGTCTTTTCAAATGAGTCAGTTCTTCACATCAGGTGGCCAAAGTATTGGAGTTTCGCTTCAACATCAGTCCTTCCAATGAATATTCAGGACTGATTTCCTTTACAATGGATTGGTTGGATCTCCTTGCAGTCCAAGGGACTCTCAAGAGTCTTCTCCAACACCACAGTTCAAAAGCATCAATTCTTCAGCACTCAGCTTTCTTTATAGTCCAACTCTCACATCCATACATGACCACTGGAAAAACCGTAGCTTTAACTAGATGGACCATCTACATAAAAAATCTGGCCTTTTACATAAAAGCTATTAACCTATGGCTTAGGCTCAGTGTTTGGCTTGCACAAACTGTTGTGTATGCAATTCAAATTATATAGTTGGGGGACATTAAAATTAAAATCAGATGGGTGTTTGGATTCACTGGAACCAAAATAATCTGAATCTTAACGAGAACTTTATATTTTACATGAACACATCACATGCTCATACTCTCATACCAAGGCAGGGAGGAGTAAGGAGAGAGCATCATGACACATCACATTATTATAAGAATCTTTGGGGAAGTCCTTATAGAGTTTCTATCAAATTTCTTTTATAATGTTTCAGGGTTCTTCTTCCAGTGAGCCCAGCTGAATCGTCAGGAAATGGGTTCTATGCCTGAAAATTGGCAAGAGTTTATGACCTTTTATCTGGTGAAGGATACAGGGAGGTTTAACTCCCACTAGCTACTTGGTAGTACAGCCACCATTTTTTTTTTTTTCACTTATGGTATAAGCTGAGTGGTGTCATTATTGGCTGCCCATTTATAGTTACTGTTTTCCTTAGGACGCAAAGTTCTTTTAACCACTTCCACAATTTTCTGTGAGTCATTACTCCTAAATCTGCAATTTAAACCTATTATTCATTCTGAAATTTTACTCGACTTCTGGCAGTTAAGCATTGAACCTTGCCTTTATTGCTTTAAGATTCTGTTGTGCTCATTTTTATCAGCTAGTCCAATTCTATAATGACTTTTCCCTGAAAATGAGGAGACCCATTATTGACTTTATAATTATGCTAGTGTCCCTTTCACCAGTATATCCCTTAGTTCAGTTCAGTTCAGTTCAGTTCAGTCGTTCAGTCGTGTCCGACTCTTTGCAACCCCATGAATCACAGCACGAAAGGCCTCCCTGTCCATCACCATATCCCAGAGTTCACTCAGACTCGCGTCCATTGAGTCAGTGATGCCATCCAGCTATCTCATCCTCTGTCACCCCCTTCTTCTGACCCCAATCCCTCCAGGCATCAAAGTCTTTTCCAATGAGCCAACTCTTCACATGAGGTGGCCAAAGTACTGGAGTTTCAGCTTTAGCACCATTTCTTCCAAAGAAATCCCAGGGCTGATCTCCTTCAGAATGCACTGGTTGGATCTCTTTGCAGTCCAGGGGACTCTCAAGAGTCTTCCCCAACACCACAATTCAAAAGCATCAATTCTTCGGTGCTCAGCCTTCTTCACGGTCTAACTCTCACATCCATACATGACTACTGGAAAAACCTTAGCCTTGACTAGACAGACCTTAGTTGGCAAACTAATGTCTCTGCTTTTCAATATGCTATCTAGGTTGGTCATAACTTTTCTTCCAAGGAGTAAGTGTCTTGTAATTTCATGGCTGCAGTCACCATCTGCAGTGATTTTGGAGCCCCCCAAAATAGTGTGACACTATTTCCACTGTTTCCCCATCTATTTCCCATGAAGGGATGGGACCAGATGCCATGATCTTCGTTTTCTGAATGTTGAGCTTTAAGCCAACTTTTTCACTTTCCTCTTTCACTTTCATCAAGAGGCCTTTTTGTTCCTCTTCACTTTCTGCCATAAGGATGGTGTCATCTGCATATCTGAGGTTATTGATATTTCTCCCGGTAATCTTGATTACAGCTTGCCTTTCTTCCAGTTCAGTATTTCTCATGATGTACTCTGCATATAAGTTAAAGAAGCAGGGTGACAATATACAGCCTTGACGTACTCCTTTTCCTATTTGGAACCAGTCTGTTGTTCCATGTCCAGTTCTAACTGTTTCTTCCTTACCTGCATACAGATTTCTCAAGAGGCAGGTTGGGTGGTCTGGTATTCCCATCTCTCTCAGAATCTTCCATAGTTTATTGTGTTCCACACAGTCAAAGGCTTTGGCATAGTCAATAAAGCGGAAGTATATGTTTTTCTGGAACTCTCTTGCCTTTTCCATGATCCAGCGGATGTTGGCAATTTTATCTCTGGTTCCTCTGCCTTTTCTAAAACCAGCTTGAACATCAGGAAGTTCATGGTTCACGTATTGCTAAAGCCTGGCTTGGAGAATTTTGAGCATTACTTTGCTAGCGTGTGAGATGAGTGCAATTGTGTTGTAGTTTGAGCATTCTTTGGCATTGCCTTTCTTTGAGATTTGAATGAAAACTGACCTTTTCTAGTCCTATGGCCACTGCTGAGTTCTCCAAACTTGCTGGCATATTGAGTGCAGCACTTTCACAGCATCATCTTTCAGGATTTGAAATAGCTCAACTGGAATTCCATCACTTCCACTAGCTTTGTTCATAGTAATGCTTTCTAAGGCCCACTTGACTTCACATTACAAGATGTCTGGCTCTAGATGAGTGAGCACATCATCGTGATTATCCGAGTCATGAAGATATTTTTTGTACAGTTCTTCTGTGTATTCTTGCCATCTCTTTTTAATATCTTCTGTTTTTGTTAGGTCCATATGATTTATGTCCTTTATTGATTCCATCTTTGCATGAAATGTTCCCTTGGTATCTCTAATTTTCTTGAAGAGATCTCTAGTCCCTTAAGGTCTTAGTAAATGGTATCTCATGAATGTAAAAGGCTATCTCATGAATGTAATTTTGTGATGTGTCTTACATTGAGCTTTTTAATCCTTTCCTAAATCATCAGCCATGGAAATTGTGGCTTTTTAATTCCACATCAAATGTGTCCACTCTTCATCCACACTTCTGAGAACGTTTTAGGGGTATTTTCCTACTGTTAAATCCTATAACTTGGAATAATGCTCCCAAATGAGTAACCTCTCCCTTATCTCTATTTTATGTGCTGACTCCCTTGATCAAGCATTCTTATAATCCAGTATGTACATGCCCCTTAACTTTAGCTGGTATATCCTAGTTCGGGTTTGCAGCTCCATTGGAGTATAGCCCTATTTCTTTCTTATGAGGCCCAACATGCTCCATAACTGCGTTATGATGCAACTTAATGTGAGTTATAGGTCCAGTAGCCAGAAGCAGAGGTGATGAAAGGTCTTAAAGAAACACATGTCTTATAGGGGGAAGTTCTCTATGTAGTTTTCTCTCTTCTTGGAGTGCTTGCTCCTAATTAGCAGATTCATAGTCAACAGAGAAGTCAGGTGTTTGAAAATGTTGTGAGGAATTCTCCCATGTATCTTCTTAATAAATTCCAAGATTTTTGTTTGTCCTAATTGGGGGTCTAATGCTGCTATAATAGACAATGCTTTGGTTGTGTGTCTACCCTTCTTGGGAGTTCACCCTTTGTGACTATTATGTCCTTTGTCCAGTCTTTAGTTTTCTTTGCCTTTGAATTACAGAAGTATCTTCATAGTTTGCTAGGGTGGTCTTTTGGTTTTCAGAGTTGACTTTTAATTTCCTGTGATGCCAAAGGTATCACCGACTCAATGAACATGAGTTTGAGCAAGCTTTGGGAGTTGGTGATGGACGGGGAAGCCTGGCGTGGTGCAGTCCATGGGGTTGCAAAGAGGCAGACATGACTGAGCAACTGAACTGAATTTTAATTGCCTGTGAATGTCTAGCAGCTTTCTGTTACATTTTTCTAGAGTATCAGTGACATTTAGCCATCCAGTTCCATTGTCCTTATAGCTATTATTTCTCTATACTTCTCAAATATCTGATAAGTGGCACCTGCTAGTACAAGTCCTTCTATCTGTTCAGCATCACAGTTTTTCACTGGTGAGGATTTTAATAATTCAGCTCATGCTGGGAGCTTTCTAAAGTTCAGCTATTTTTAGTGATAGGGTCCTCATATCCTACCAGGTAACAAATGATTCACTTCCAGAACCCATCTTATAGTCTGCTTTCTCAGACCTCTTCTGGTAACATCTGTCACACTTAGTTGTCCATAAAGAAAAGATAAATTGGAATTTAGCATACAGGCTATTAACTAGGAATCAACATCTGGAATGTTGAGGGTATGGAAGGAGAGGATGGAAGTATTGAGTAGATTGAAAAGTTCTAAAGCACTTTAGGACCAATAATCTTGAGCCATCACTGTGGAGGAATGTACATGGTCCCTCAGGTGTCCTACATTAGGCCTAATAGCAAGGTCTTTATACCAATGGTGTCATGAGTCATTAGATGAAAGCTGCACACAGAAGCAAACTCCCTTGAGTGTGGCAACTCATTGTGAAGGAAAACTCTGAAGGTTAGTTGGTTTATTTACACCTGAGCAGCAGTTACTTCCATGATCTCTGTGTCCATCACACTGCATATAAATCAATCAATAAACACCAAGTTTGTTTGGTTTTGTTGTTGTTGTTCAGTAGCTGTGTCCAACTCTTTGCAACCCCATGGACTGTAGCCTGCCAGGCTCTTCTGTCCATGGGATTTCCCAGGCAAGAATACTAGAGTGGCTTGCCATCTCCTTTTCCAGGAGATCTTCCTGACCCAGGAATTGAACTTGTGTCTCCTGCATTGGCAGGTGAATTATTTACCAGTGAGCCACCAGGGAAGCCCTATCAAGTATGTACTAGATATCATTTACTGTATCAAACACAGGGACTACAAAAAAGAAAGAAGAAAACAGATGTAGATCATACTTCCAAAGATCATAAAAGTTAATATGGGAGGTTGATAGATAAACCAGTGCTTAAAGCAGTATCTAAAGGTCAGTGAAAGAGATATGCCTTGACAGCCTGAAAGTGTCCAGAAAACAGCTCACTCAGACCGTGAAGAACAGTGAAAGGAAATGGAGTATTTGAAATAGATATTGAAGTAGGTATTAATGTAGATAAAAATTAGAGCATTCAAAGGAAGTGTATAACAATATAAAATGGAAAAAATTTGTTATTTGAGGAAATATTTCAGCATAATTTGAGCATAATATGACAATAAGAAAGTTGTAAGGGTAAAATGAAAAAGTAGGCAGGATTTGGATGATGGAGAAGAATGCATGACATGCAAGGGAGTACAGTCTACAAAATACAGAATCCCTGAAAATGTTTATTCTATGCAGTAAAATGATCAGAATTCCACTTTAAGATATTTACTCTGGCCATAATATGTAGAATGAATTGCAGTAAAGTGAGCCAAGGTACAAGTTATTCTGGTAAATAAATGAGAAAAAACAGAGGCTTAATGGCATTTTTTGTTCCACAGTAGAGTGGTACTTTAAAAAATTTCTATTTTAAGATTAACCAGCATTAATTAACATTTTATTGATTTAATATTGTTAAATGTAGATTCTTTGAATATTCCCCCAAATGTCTAGTGCCTCAGGGAAGGTTGCTACAGATATTAACCATAGGTAACAAGTAACATCATGATTGTGGTGAATGAAGATGAGAAGGAGAAGGAAGCTGGTTTTGTTTAGGTCACTAGAGTCAAGTCTGTCTCCTGTGTATCTAAGTAGTTTTATAAATATGGCTCAAAGAGTCCATAGGAAAACTCCTTTCTTCCCAGTATGTATTCAGGTCAGGAGAATTTTGTATCCTCTGCGTACACATTATTTTGAAATTCTTTCAAAATATAACTCTTCCTTATCCTTTTTTAACTCTTCTCATCATTTCGCCTGTTCTCTAAAATATCACTTTTTAGTCCAAGCGTTCAGGTTCAACTAAAATCACTGATTTTCACGAACAACATATGCTTATTTTGTTCACTGCTTGTGGAATCATTCGCTATCTTATCTTTGTCTATCTTGAGTCATCCTCAGTCTGTAAGTGTGTCCTTTGGTTTTAAGTCAGTCATGGGCCCCAGGAGCCTCTTTAGAGGTCACTAGATGAAAGGGCCCTTTGGATAAATGTTTTAAAGGATCTCTATATTGTATTTTAAGCAAATACTTGACTGAATATGCTCTTTTTTTCAAGTACAGTGATGTTAGAGTTGTTAAGCTTTTTCACATTTATTGCTACTGAATCCACATATGTATCTTCAATATTCTATGTTGTAGTGTTCTCAATAGTTAGCACATTAATCATGCATTATCTTTAGTAGGAACCTTTAGATCTTTGTAAAGTGTATGTGAGTCATTTGGGTTTAAATTGCACCTCATGCACTTTTCACATTGGCCATGCATAAAGAATAGGTTAGAACAGATTCTCTAGTCCATTTTGTAATGGCATGACTTCATGACTATATTCAAATCAATGAAAGTGATCTGCAACAATTCTTGTACCTACCCTGGGAGGGTAGTTGTGTCTCCTTCATGCTCTCTTTTCTGCTCCAGCTGAATGCAGAAGAGAACAGGACTTCAGAAGAAGGCAGAGTCTCAAGACAGATAGAACCTAAGCCTCTACATGATAGTTTAGAGGAGAGCTGCCTTACTGACCTAAACTCCCATAGGGACATGTTAGATGAGCAAGAAAAAAATTATGGAGCTTTAAGCCACTGAATTTTTTAGGGTTATTTATTCCTTTGTCCTAACTGATCAATATAATTTTCAGGCACACTTTTGGCCTAAATATACTTTTGTAATGCATCATGCCCGTCTTTACTACTTAAAACTTAAGTAGTCTAAGAGTATTGCCCAGACTTCCCAGCCTGATCCTCAAAGACCTAAATTAAGTGATTTCAGCCTCTATTTCCAACATCATCTTTCACTAGTCCCTCCTGATACTAAATTTTTGTCTACTTCCTGGGAGTGTCATAGTCCTACAAATTACTTAGCTCTTGACACATATTGTTCCCTCTGAATTTTTTCTTCTCTACATTCTTAGGAAATTTCAATTTCTCTTCAAGACTTTAGGTAATATAAATGATTTTTTGACATCTTAGTTAAGCATTAGTTGCTCTTCTCTAGGTGTTTTCAACTACCATGTGTCCATCATTACTGAAACACTTAGAACTTTTTATTGTAATCATTTGCATACGTATATATTGCTTAATCTGTACAATGAATTGTTCAAGAATGGGAACCTTTCCACATTTGTCTTTATATCCAATGTATATTAAAAAGAAAAATTAGCAGTGTCTGTTTAAAAGAATGGATAACTTTACATTTTCTTTAATGTGACTGCTTAATTTTATTGACTTGAACTACTTTTATTTACACTTCATCTCTGAATGCCCTTTTCAGGACACCTACTTACAATCTTAGGGAGTGGCAGAGAAACTTATTTTCTATAATTTCACCTACTGAACTTGTGAAATATGGTTTTCTTTGTAAACATTTCAAAAATTCTTAAAAAGAAAATACTTCTAAGGTATGTAATACAGATGTAACTTTTAAATCTTTCTCCTCAAGAACCCCAAACTTTCCAGCTCCTTCATCCCATCCAATAATTTAAGATTTAGAAAATTGACCTCATTCTCCATATAGTAGAAAACATAACAGTCCTGTCAGTAACTCTAAGGGATACCTTTGGCAGTGGATACAAAGCAGTGCTTCCCTTAAAGACTTTTGTCTCAAAGTTTATGAGAAGATTCTAAAAATCCATTTTCCTTTTAAACTCAGATATATTCTTTCTCTTTTTTGCATCATGGCCACCTGTTGACACCACTGTGATTCCTTCTCTCCTTGAAATATGACTCACATCAAGGCTAGCTTTAAAGATTTCAATTAGAAGGACATGATATTGCTACATAAGACTTAAATCTGAAAATTAAATACACTGTTTTTAATAGTTACCTAATCATTCCTTCACATACAATGAAATTTGGTCTCTTTTCTTATAAAGATTTTAGCCCTCCAATGTATTCCTGGGCCATGACCTTCCTCTTTGACTTTCTTTTTCTGTCTAGATTTTTGCCCTTAAACACCCAATCCCTGCTTTACATTTTAACTTTTTCCATGGAAGTAATATATACTGTTCCATAAAGCATAATTAAAAATTTCATTCAGTTCAGTCACTCAGTCGTGTCTGACTCTTTGTGACCAACTCCCAGAGACTACTCAAACTCATGTCCATTGCGTCGGTGATGCCATCCAACCATCTCATCCCCTATTGTCCCCTTATCCTCCCACCTTCAATCTTTCCCTGCATCAGGAGCTTTTTCAACTAGTTGGTTCTTCACATCAGGTGACCAAAGTACTGGAGCTACAGCTTCAGCATCATTCCCTGTAAAGAAATCCCAGGGTTGATCTCCTTCAGAATGCACTGGTTGGATCTCCTTGCAGTCCAAAGGACTCGCAAGAGTCTTCAACANTCTCTAATTTTCTTGAAGAGATCTCTAGTCTTTCCCATTCTGTTCTTTTCCTCTATTTCTTTGCATTGATCGCTGAAGAAGGCTTTCTTCTCCTTGCTATTCTTTGGAACTCTGCATTCAGATGCTTATATCTTTCCTTTTCTCCTTGCCTTTTCACTTCTCTTCTTTTCAAAGTATTTGTAAGGCCTCCCCAGAAAGCCATTTTGCTTTTTTGCATTTCTTTTCCATGGGGATGGTCTTGATCCCTGTCTCCTGTACAATGTCATGAACCTCATTCCATAGTTCATCAGGCACTCTATCTATCAAATCTAGGCCCTTAAATCTATTTCTCACTTCCATTGTATAATCATAAGGGATTTGATTTAGGTCATACCTGAATGGTCTTGTGGTTTTCCCTGTTTTCTTCAATTTGAGTCTGAATTTGGCAATAAGGAGTTCATGATCTGAGGCACAGTCATCTCCTGGTCTTGTTTTTGTTGACTGTATAGAGCTTCTCCATCTTTGGCTGCAAAGAATATAATCAATCTGATTTCGGTGTGGACCATCTAGTGATGTCCATGTGTAGAGTCTTCTCTTGTGTTGTTGGAAGAGGCTGTTTGCTATGACCAGCGCATTTTCTTGGCAAAACTCTATTAGTCTTTGCCCTGCTTCATTCAGCATTCCAAGGCCAAATTTGCCTGTTACTCCAGGTGTTTCTTGACTTCCTACTTTTGCATGCCAGTCCCCTATATTGAAAAGGACATCTTTTTTGAGTGTTAGTTCTAAAAGGTCTTGTAGGTCTTCATAGAACCTTTCAACTTCAGCTTCTTCAGCATTACTTGTTGGAGCATAGACTTGGATTACTGTGATATTGAATGGTTTGCCTTGGAAACAAACAGAGATCATTCTGTCATTTTTGAGACTGCATCCAAGTACTGCATTTTGGACTCTTCTGTTGACGATGGTTGCTACTCCATTTCTTCTGAGGGATTCCTGCCCGCAGTAGTAGATATAATGGTCATCTGAGTTAAATTTACCCATTCCAGTCCATTTTAGTTCACTGATTCCTAGAATGTCAATGTTCACTGTTGCCATCTCCTGTTTGACTACTTCCAATTTGCCTTGATTCATGGACCTGACATTCCAGGTTCCTATGCAATATTGCTCTTTACAGCATCAGATCTTGCTTCTATCACCAGTCACATCCACACCTGGGTATTGTTTTTGCTTTGGCTCCACCCCTTCATTCTTTCTGGAGTTATTTCTCCACTGATCTCCAGTAGCATATTGGCCACCTACTGACCTGTGGAGTACCTCTTTCAGTATCCTATCATTTTGCCTTTTCATACTCTTCATGGGGTTCTCAAGGCAAGAATACTGAAGTGGTTTGCCATTCCCTTCTCCAGTGGACCTCAATCTGTCAGACCTCTCCACCATGACCCAACCATCTTGGATTGCCCTGTGGGCATGGCTTAGTTTCATTGAGTTAGACAAGACTGTGGTCCTAGTGTGATTAGATTGACTAAATTTTGCTTTACAATGCTGTATTGGTTTTGCCATACATTGACATGAATCCTCCATGGGTGTACATGAGTTCCCAGTCCTGAACCCCCCTCCCACCTCCCACCGCACATCATCTCTCTGGGTCATCCCCGTGCACCAGCCCCAAGCATCCTGTGTTCTGTATGGAACATAGACTGGCGATTCATTTCTTACATGGTAGTATACATGTTTCAATGCCATTCTCCCAAATCATCCCACCCTCTCCCTCTCCCACAGAGTCCAGAAGTCCGTTCTATACTTCTGTGTCTCTTTTGCTGTCTCGCATACAGGGTTATTGTTACCATCTTTCTGAATTCCATATAAACTTGTTAGTATACTGTATTGGTGTTTTTCTCTCTGGCTTACTTCACTCTGTATAATAGGCACCAGTTTCATCCACCTCATTAGAACTGATTCAAATGTATTTTTTTTTTAATGGCTGAGTAATACTCCATTGTGTATATGTACTACAACTTTCTTATCCATTCATCTGCTGATGGACATCTAGGTTGTTTCCATGTCCTGGCTATTATAAACAGTGCTGTGATGAACATTGGGGTACAAGTGTCTCTTTCAATTCTGGTTTCCTCAGTGTGTATGCCCAGCAGTGGAATTGCTGGGTCATAAAGCAGTTCTATAAGCAAGGTGAAAAGACAGCCTTCTGAATGGGAGAAAATAATAGCAAATGAAGCAACTGACAACTAATCTCAAAAATATACAAGCAACTTATGCAGCTCAGTTCCAGAAAAATAAACAACCTAATCAAAAAATGGGCCAGAGAACTAAACAGACATTTCTCCAAAGAAGACATACACATGGCTAACAAACACATGAAAAGATTTTTAACATCACTCATTATCAGAGAAATGCAAATCAAAACCACAAATGAGGTACCATCTCACGCCAGTCAGAATGGGTGTGATCCAAAAGTCTACAAGCAATAAATGCTGGAGTGGGTGTGGAGAAAAGGGAACCCTCCTACACTGTTGGTGGGAATGTAAACTAGTACAGCCACTATGGAGAATAGTGTGGAGATTCCTTAAAAAGTTCCAAATAGAACTGCCTTATGACTCAGTTTTCCTTATAGTCCAACTCACATCGGTACATGACTACTGGAAAAACCAGAGCTTTGAGTAGACCGACCTTTGTTGGTAAAGTAATGTCTCTGCTTTTTAATGTTGAGTCTAGGTTGGTCATAACTTTTCTCCCAAGGAGCAGGTGTCTTTTAATTTCATGGCTGTAGTCACCATCTGCAGTGATTTTATAGCGCCCCCCCCACCCCAGCCAATAAAGTCTGTACTGTTTCCATTGTTTCCACATCTATTTGCCTTGAAATGATGGGAGTGGATGCCATGATCTTCATTTTCTGAATGTTGAGTTTTAAGCCAACTTTTTCACTCTTCTGTGTCACTTTCATCAAGTGGCTCTTTAGTTCTTCTTCAGTTTCTGCCATAAAAGTGGTGTCATCTGTGTTTCTGAGGCTATTGATGCATTATATCTTTTATCTATCATATTAGCATGAAATCCGGTAACTCTACTTAAGACTATTAACTCTTTACAAATGGTTAAGAAATCATAGTTTGTTTGAACCAAAGGGCTCATGGTTCAGTTTACTTTTGAAGATTGTTGTGGAGCAAACGAAAGTGTATTTGGTTTGTACTGTAGCTGTTTCTTGAAGTGAAGTAAAGTCGCTCAGTCGTGTCCGACTCTTTGCGACCCCATGGACTGTAGCCTATCAGGCTCCTCCGTCCATGGGATTTTCCAGGCAAGTGTGTTGGAGTGGATTGCCATTAGCTGTTTCTTGAAACCATGTAAATTTACTACTTAAGCTTAGCTCTAAGCAGTCAGTAGACAAATCTATGTAAGCCTGGAAGGATTCATGGTTGGAATGACTGATGCTCCAATACTCTGGCCACCTGATGTGAAGAACTGACTATTGAAAAAGACCCTGATACTGGGAAAGATTGAAGGCAGGAGGAGAAGGGAACGACAGAGGATGAGATAGTTGGATGGCATCACTGACTTGATGGACATGAGTTTAAACAAGCTCCAGGAGTTGGTTATGGACAGAGAAGCCTGGTGTGCTGCAGTCCGTGGGGTCACAAAAAAATCAGAAATGACTGAGCGACTGACCTGAATTGAAAGGTAACACATGCCTAGGTTCAAAGAATATTTCACATGTATATGTATGTATCACTTTACTTCTAGTTTGGACATTGAACGATCCAGTATTAGAAACTGTGGTCATTTACTCCAGCACAGTGCTCTGTGTCAAAGGTAACTGAGAAAACCACCTCCTAAGTCCAGGGCATGAATCTCAGTATTCCCTCTGAAGTCAGTTAAACTTCTTTCTCTGTTTTAGGAACTGGGTTTCCTCCTGTTAAAGTTTCTTTACAGATACAGGGAAAATAGGTGGTGTATCCTAAAGTTGAATGCATCATCAAAACTCTTTGTAAAGAGTGTCTTTAGGAAATATTTACTGAAACGGCATCTGAAGCCGTTTTGAAACCTATTTTGAAACCTTTTCCTCTGTGATTCCTGAAGTAAAATCTCAAGGATAAGTATGGAGGATATGACTAAAAATGTGTGCATTTATCAATTACACTTGGGTAATTCTTCAAGGTTTCCATTATTTGCATTGCATATCCTCATTAAGAACTATCTCAATAATTAGTGTCAGTTTTGATTATTATATCAAAGTTTGTTCATTTGAAGACTATCGGTGGACTACAATTATCATAAAATGTTTACAGACTATTTTTTTTTTTTGATAAGGAAAAGTACACGTGTGTATAAGGTATATGACTAAGTTTAGTTTGAAAACATTGTTCTCTTGCAAAGATTTTCTGGGAATAATAAATCACAGCACAGGTTCCCCTTAACATCAGAGAAGATGAGTGTTCTGTTTCACAAGGTTCAGCAAGCAAACATTTTATCAAATATTTTGTCACCTCTAACCATGGTTTACTTATTTTTCAATCTGGTATTATGGGATACATACTATCTAGGTCCTTACCTCTCCTGTCATATAAGTCACATTTCAGGTTCTGTTACTTGTAGCATCCACTTCTGTCAGCATTTTATATTCTGCAGATAGCACAAAATCCTACTGTAGTGACTTGAAGGTATAACAGTATCTTGGTTTTGCACCATAAGTTATCCAAGGGTAAGCAATCCAGTATTACAAAGGGACAAAATTTCTTCTGGCCACACATTCCTAGTATGTAGAGTTTCCTCTTGACATTTGCTGTATTACAATCACATAGTGGAAGCTATGCCTTTGCTACGTTTATTTTATTATTGAGAGAAAGAAGAACACAAAGTACAATGAAGAGGGTGAGTTAGTAAAAAGTAAATGGTAAAAAAAAAAGATACTTTATTTTTCTTTTAGTAAAAACTTCTGCTTACATATTATAGACTAAAACTGAGGCCTAAGGTTCGCCCAGTAATGAGAAAAAAAAATGATCATGAGATGAGGCTGTGGCTATAATGAGTGGGAATTTGCTTAGCCAGCTTAAACTATTTGCTTCATGAGTGAAATTTCAAATTTTATGATTTTATTCAAGTTAGTTTCAAAGCAGTTTCAAAGATAATGCAAATAAATTCTAGGATATATAAAGTGATTTTTAATAAATTATCACTTAAACATTGAGTAGTACTTTAAAAAATAATAAGTTTCCCTGGTGGCTAAGCCGGTAAAGAATCTGCCTGCAATGCAGGAGATCTGGGTTTGATGCCTGGGTCAGGAAGATCCCCTGTAGGAGGAAATGGCAACACACTCCAGAATTCTTGCTTAGAGAATTCCACTGACAGAGGAGCCTGGCAGGCTACAGTCCATGGGGTAGCAAAGAGTCAGAGATGACTGAGCAGCTAACACTTTCACTTTCACTAAGCACTGAGTGATGCTTTACAAAATAATAAGCAAAATTTACATATATCATGATAAAGTTAATTACACTGCTATCTAAATTTATAAGAATCACATGGTATCAAGAACCTGCTGATAGCCCATCTCTGTGCATGTCACCAAAAAATGAGTTAAATTTTTCAGAAAATAGTGAGAATCTCTTCAGTCTATAGTATAGTGGAGGATGGTGAATTATGAGAAGTTGGAGTTATTTTCTGAGAAGCAGAGCTCAGATCCAAGAGGACACTCACGTATTTGAGTTCCAACTAGTACTGTGTTGAGAAACGAACTTAGTGGGCCTTAAGTAGAATAAGCAAATCCTTCATTACATAACATGAGACAATTTTGAGAGAGAAATAATATGAGGTTGATAGTAAGTTTGTCAGTAGATGTAAACCAAATTTTTTCTGAGAAAACCAATGTTTATGGTCACTCTAGTAATGACCATTATGTATATATATTATTAAAGGTTATCCCATAGTAAGGACATTGTTTCATTATTTTATTTTGTTCTTTTATATATATATATATTTCAGTTCAGTTCAGTTCAGTCGCTCAGTCGTGTCCGATTCTTTGCGACACCATGAATTGCAGCACGCCAGGCCTCCCTGTCCATCACCAACTCCCGGAGTTCACTCAAACTCATGTCCACAACCTAGATAGCATTTTCAAAAGCACAGACATAACTTTGCCAACAAAGGTCCGTCTAGTCAAGGCTATAGTTTTTCTAGTGGTCATGTATGGATGTGAGAATTGGACTGTGAAGAAAGCTGAGCGCTGAAGAATTGATGCTTTTGAACTGTGGTGTTGGAGAAGACTCTTGAGAGTCCCTTGGACTGCAAGGAGATCCAACCAGTCCATTCTGAAGACCAGTCCTGAGTGTTCTTTGGAAGGAATGATGCTAAAGCTGAAACTGCAGTACTTTGGCCACCTCATGCAAAGAGCTGACTCATTGGAAAAGACTCTGCTGTTGGGAGGGATTGGGGGCAGGAGGAGAAGGCGACGACAGAGGATGAGATGGCTGAATGGCATCACCGACTCAATGAAAAAGAAAAAAAAAAAGATAAATATGCAGTGTAATGGATCTGTCAACTTAACAATAACAACAAAACCTGTATAATGAGGTCCTGCTATTCTCAACACGCTCAACTGTCTCTTCTAAACAACTTAAGACTCAATCATAGCCAATAATATTTTCATTAGAAAAAATAAGAGCCTCATGGTGACTAGGCCACTAGGAAGTCTTTATTACTTCTTTTTCTGAAATTATTTTTGCATGTTCTTGTGGTTCTACCTTAGTCCAGAGGCTCTGAAAAATTTTGTCTATCACTTTATTATTCAGTAGATACTAAATATATGTATTGGCTATGGTTGACTCTTAAGTTGTTTAGAAGAGACAGTTGAGAGGGTTAAGAATAGCAGGACCTCATTATCCAGGTTTTGTTGTTATTGTTAAGTTGACAGATCTATCACACTGCATATTTATCTTTTTNGTTGACAGATCTATCACACTGCATATTTATTTTTTTTTTTTTTTGGTAAGAACATTTTAGTTCTACTTTCTAAACAAAAACAGCTGGTGAGTCAAAGAAGAAATCAAAAGAGAAATCAGGATTTTTGAATATCCTCTAAAAGTTTGGAGAAAAGATGACAGCAAAAGTAATAAATCTAGATGACAGCAAAATTAATAAATCTAAATGACATCAATACATACACTCAAACAAGATTTTACAATCCTGAAGATCAGACATCAAGCCCATTTAGAATCTGTGTTCAGTTCAGTTCAGTTACTCAGTCGTGTTCGACTCTTTGCAACCCCATGAATTGCAGCATGTCAGGCCTCCCTTTCCATCACCAACTCCTGGAGTTCACCCAAACTCATGTCCATCAAGTCGGTGATGCCATCTAGCCATCTCATTCTCTGTTGTTCCCTTCTCCTCCTGCCCCCCAATCCCTCCCAACATCAGGGTATTTTCCAGTGAGTCAACTCTTCACATGAGGTGGCCAAAGTACTGGAGTTTCAGCATCAACATCAGTCCTTCCAATGAACACCCAGGACTGATCTCCTTTAGGATGGACTGGTTGGATCTCCTTGCAGTCCAAGGGACTCTCAAGAGTCTTCTCCAACACCACAGTTCAAAAGCATGTACCCCAATGTTCATCGCAGCACTGTTTATAATAGCCAGAACATGGAAACAACCTAGATGCCCATCAGCAGATGAATGGATAAGAAAGCTGTGGTACATATACACAATGGAGTATTACTCAGCCACTAAAAAGAATACATTTGAATCAGTTATAAGGAGATGGATGGAGCTGGAACCGATTATACAGAGTGAAGTAAGCCAGAAAGAAAAACACCAATACAGTATACTAAC
>SJYQ01004373.1:232574-249055 GCA_006410935.1 Redunca redunca | reverse complement strand
TTTTTGTTTTAATTACTCAAAGTTTTCATTAAAATATTTTATCAGTTATTATTTAATATGTTGGTGATTCAAAATTAAAATAGATTATATTTATAATTTCAAAAAGTTTGTTTTCTTTGTGGAAGATCAATTGAGAAATAATTACATTGTGGCACAATATATGACAGCAGGGTTTGTGAGAAGTCTTACAGTCTAAGAACTGATTTCTCTTCAAAATGCTACTGTGGTTTGCAACTGCTTTCAACAGCCTGCTATTTAATGCTTATCCCTATCCCTGATTCCTGAGTAGCTGTGATGGTTATAGGTCATGTCACCTCTAGTCTTTTTTTTTTTTTTTAAACTTTATGCATGGCTTCTTAAAGATGATCCTGTTGCATTTTGTTTTCTTGGCAGAAGTCTTGCAGCTGTACCAAAGCTGCCAAATTTGGTGCCTCATTCCTAATACTTAGGTTTTATAATGTAATGTGTGTGTTAAGTTCAGTCTCCAACTGTCTCATGGCATCTTCCTTGACCCTGAACTTCATTTTTTACTGATGATTGAGAGTCATGGTCATGGTAGAAAGGGGTGGGGAGGGTCTATACAAAAAATGGACAAAAATATGCAATGGAATCTATCTTGACTCCTCTTTTCCTTGTGGTGTCAAAGAAGATGATGGGACAGAGGCATATCAGTGACTTAAAAGTGCAGGTGAAGAGAGTGATCACCTTAACAGAAATAATTTATCACCTTGGATGTACCTCTGATAGGAAAATGTCATTTCTCATATAAAAGACATTAAAATGGTTCCCATCCTAATAGAACACCGCAAATTGCTATGGTACAAACAAGGAACAGATGGCTGTCCTGTGCTGTCAGGGAATATTTATCAGAGCTGGATTTGAAGGAATGAATAGCAATTCATCATTTTTAACCTTGGAAATAATTGTACACGAAGAGACAACAATGTACACACACAAGTATATGGGATTATGGAAGTGCATAAAGTGTTACTTGGTTCTGAGTGGGTGACATGGTAAAAGTAGTGGAAGAAGAAAAGAAAGCTGGCAAGAAATCAATCTGAGTAATAGACTGGCTATAGATTTTGAAGGACTTTATCTCTAGTGCTAAAGTTTTAAGGCTTGGTTCTACCCATAGTGTTAATAACTTAGTTATTGTTAAGTTAGCTCTCTCTAATTCCAGTGAAATAGCATAGAAAGATTTTTTTCAAGTGGCACATTTGTAATCCTCTGTGATTGCTTCTAATTTAAACCCTGGCAGTGTTTCCAAATAATTTCTATTTATATCACTATTAAGCAGTTCTCACAACTGAGTTGATTTCAAAGTAAGCCTTCAAGATACATCTTCAGAGAGTTATATCAAGAGTTGTACCATTCAGATGTATTATTTGTTTAACATTGATGAAAATCTATGGAAATAAGGATATAGAACATTGAGAATTTTCATTATGATCAATAAGATTCTGTTACCCTGCACGTCCTTATTTAATATGTATATCTTTTAGGACACAAAGGAAATAACCTTGCTATTCCTCTATTTTCTTCAGTACAGTTTTTTGTTACGTTTTACATTTGCTGGAAGTATTACAAATGGATTAAAGTCTGATGTATGATCAAACTATAGTTTTACTATAGCTCCTTTTAATTTACCTATGTTTCATTACATCCCCTAACACCTTAGCATAGTTTCAGTATCAGGGTATTAGCTATTTCACTGCTCTTAACAAGACATTTTATATTGAACTACCTACCAAATCTAATCATGAACTGTGTTGCCAAGGAAGAGAATTTTCATAGAATTTAAATTTGAGTCATTTTCCAGTTTGCGAGTTGAGTCCGAAAAATAATGTTATTGTGATTTTTACCCATACTAGTATCCGTGCCATAGTCAATACCTAAATACCTAATGTGGCTGTAAAGCTGGAAAAAGATAATGCATTAATGAAAGTCTTCCTAGGATAGGAGCCACACTTCTACCTTCCTTATGGTGATAATGTTCCTGAAAATAGCCTGTCAAAAATGAGACAGAGTTGGGAAAACTTCATGGCAAATTTAACTGAGAAATAACTATTTTCTCCATCAAGAGAATTGCCTGATAAATGTTTTGCACAATTTAAAAGTCATTCCAAAATTAGTTTCAAAGAACTGATTGCAAATGACAGTCCCCAAATGTGTTTTTTTCCTTCTTCTTTTTCTCCCTGTCATTGCCAACTCTGAGAATTAAAGAAATCTAACACTGAAAAAGGACTACTCCTGTGCGATGTGAAAGTAATTATATGTTCTGATGTTCTGCTTGAACTGATAGGCAGAGAAACATTTCGTCTCAGATTCTGCAAAGCATGTCAATTTTGAGTTTGCATGTTTTTTGTTTCTACTACCCACCAGTTGGAGAAGCAGTGATTGGAAAACAAAAGCATTATCCTTACAGCAAGACACCTTGAAAATTGGATAGATAACATACTTTTCCGCTTTTAGTGTAAAATGAATGAAAAGTATGTTATTTCTTGCTGTAGGTTTTGGGAGAGATAAAAGAAATGGTTTTACAAAATAGAGCCTCAATAATTTTAATATAGCTAGTTCTGCTGCATTAAAAATAGAGTGTTAAAATACATATTAATGGAGTCAATGTGATTTAGAAAAATGTTTCTGAGGATGACATTTCATAAAATGAATCTGGTTTTTCATTGATTTAAATTTTTAATCAAAGTTTATTTCCTATTTAAAAGAAATGCCCAATAAAGCAAATTAAAAACATTTGAAAATGAATCTGCTTTTTTTAGATTGTTGGCTATTATAATACTAGTAGTGATTTTGCCAAAGTTGAATGCTATAATACTTTCAGTGATTTTGAAAATTTCCATTACTTTGCAACATTCCAGCTTCTCATTCTTTGCTGTTGATAGTTTCCAGGTCCCATTCTGGCTTTTGTCATATCTTGGTAGACCAAAAACTTGTTTTGTTGACCTGAAATCAACTATTTTCCAATTTTTTTAAGGTCTTGGACAACTTAAGTAACACTGATGCATTCTGGCATCCCACCATAGGACTGAATATTTTCTCTCTCTCCTGCTCTTCTCCACTTTCTAGTCCTCTCTGCCCTTTCACTTTCTCTTCCACGTTATTTCTTATCACCATATCATAATATCAGCCATATTATTTCTCTCTGGCTGGGTCTGTCAATTTGAATACCTCCCATTTTATTACACAAGACAGTTGAAGAATATCCACAAGCCATTTGTGAACAAGAGTCCTTGTCTTTAACTAACAGGCCCATCAGAGTCTATTAAATTATTTTTTTATGTTTTGAAAGATCTATTTATTCTACCAGAGAGATTATTGCTATCTAGAAGATATAAATAGCCAGAGCCAGCTATTTATTTAATATTTTATACTTATTTAATAACATTTATTTTCATAGCATAGATAAGGAAAATTATTTTATCAACAACACAAAAAGAAATGATAAAATCTCAGAATACTTCCTTAAAAGAAACTAGTATATGGAAATTCTTGTATCAAAATAAAAAGATCTATACATCAAGATATTTTGTCAGAAAGTGTAATATTTATATTTATTACCATTGAGATATAAATTGATGTGGAAGATGTCATCGAATATTAAGATTATTTTTTTTTTCTGCAAGACTGGAAGCTCTATTTTGCCAGACACATGCTGCAGGTGCTATAACTGGACCATTACTCTACATGTCAGCTAGTAAAATTTGTTCTAATTTTCAAATGTAGTCCATACATACAGGTAGTGATCCTTCTTTGAATACATAACTTTTCTGATAATTGAACACCTTTTAACAATAACTATAGGTTTGAAATTTTGGACAGATCTCAATCTGCTTAAGCTTCACTGCTAGAATATCTCTTAAACATAGTTGCAATGACCAATAATTTTTCTAGGGAGAGTGCACTTATGAAAATGGTACTCTTCTGTCATAGAATTGACCTCCAGATAACACCAACTATAGGTCTGTGATATTTTTCACTTTCTGGAACTCCTGACCACACCCTCAATTAGTATGGAAAAGACCTTGAAATCTCCATTTACTTTCCACCTCCTGAGAATACCTAAAAATAGTGTATCAAGTGGATAGTAAGGAAATATATTTGTTGCAAAATCTCCTGTCATAAACCCTTTTAAACTATTTTCTATCCTTATCCACATGGAACACCTCTCTCCCTTTCAGAACAACTATGTTGTGTAAACAAAAGTTTCATATTAATCTTGATCATGCTATTATTCTGGCAGCCAACAGTAATCCAGGGTTACAGACCCCTGAGGGAACATCCAGGACACTGTTTCATATATATAAATCAGCAGTGTAAGAAAAGTGACAGCTAATGGTAAGAACCACAAGAAATTATACTCAAGTAGGAAATATAGTTTTACTTGAGTAAATATTCAAGTTCCAACAGTCTCACACACAGGAATATATAAGAATTACTACTTGGGCTCCTTCACAGCAATGGCATCATGAGACTGTAACTATTTTCTTTCTTCACCCTGTGTCATCACTTCCAGTAACTACAAGCCTGCACTTCTCCACGTGCTTTTTTCCTATTTCCTAATGTTTTTGTTGCGGTCAGTCTATGTAGTTGCTTCCTACTGTCAGTGGCCTCTCTAATGACGAAGAAGTGTTTTAAGTGTGGTGTAATAGTTTTCATATTTTTCATGAGATGATTTAGTACTTGAGAGGGATATGAACCAGGAGAATAACCACTGCATTATACATAGCATGTTAAGAAAGTTGTGGAACACACCTGGGCCGTATAAAAAGAATATATAAGCCCAAATCCCACTACAGTAATCCTGGTTTGGGGTAGAATCTTTTCTTCTCTCTTATAATGGAGCATTTATTTAAAAAACTAGATGTGTTAAATGATTACTTTGTCTTTGGAAGTCAAATATTCCATACCACACTCTCTTTTTCACCTCTTTTCTATCATTTTACCTCTTCTTGATTCTAAGCACATCTTAGATGTACTATTATGCCTCAAACAAGAAGTTAGTGAATAAAAATTACACTTCTTCTCCAATTCCATGAACTGAAAATATGCCTAAGAAGCTCTTTGGCAAGAGGAGATTAAGAAGGTTTAACTGACACTGAAGGTTGGAGTTAGATGGGCAGGCAGTAGCAGGAGGCCTGGCCACATCCTAGCAGAGCTGTGATTATCAGGCTGGGATTAAAAGCAGATATCCAGGCACTAGTAAAAAGAAATGAAATAGCAGGTAACTGTAATTATTGAAAAGTAAGAGGAAACAACTTCCATTTTCATTTAAGGAGAAAGAATATGTGTACAAGGATAAAATAAAAGGAAACTTTTCTACCACTATTATTCTTCCTTTTAGAAAGACTATATGATCAGTGCAGAGACAAAGGATACATGTTATTATATATAATGATATCATTACAGTCTATTTTACTTTTGTTTTTCTGTCTTTTTAATCTTATAATATATTTAGACAGTTAATGCCTTCTTGTTAAAATTGAAAAAAAAATCTTCAAACACAAAGGAAAAAACTCCTTTCACAATTATAAATTCTGGGTATCATTATTGGATTTTGAACTCAGATTTTCTGGCTTCAGAAACACAGAAAACAGAAACAGAAGAAATGTTCCAAGATATGGTTCTGGAACATTTGCTTAGATTTTACATGTATTGAAGATAATGGCTGTATTATACTTCCTTGTTCATAATATCTGAATATTATATAACAACTTGTTTATAAATATTCAGCTTATCCTGAGTGATTTAAATTAAGGCAGATAATAGTTTAATTAAAACAGGTATATAAAGTTATAGAAGTGTAACCCAGCATGATTAGTTAATGCATCATAGGGAAATTTGAAAACTATTCAATGTCTATAGGTGATTATCAAACAAAAATTGACATATACTTTTTGAGTATGAAAAAACTGGTTTGGGTTATTTATCTATCTAAATTTATAATTGCAAACAATAGTACAGTCTATTTTCTAAATTAGAACTATACATTTATCTGTACTATACACACACACACACACACACACACACACATATATATGTATATGTTACCTTATCCAAACTTAAATATGTTAGTGTTTGGATTCTTAAAATTCATGATATAGGGACTTGGGTTGCATATCATAAACTTTAGTCCAGACAAATGATTTCAGTGTAATTAGTTGTCTCTCCATCATTGCCCTAGTATTCACCTTTTACTATTTTTGTAAAGAGGAAGCTGTCAGTGTTTTCCTGGTACTACTTTTCTGGGCCTCTGTTCCATTTCCTAAATTTATTCCATGGACAGTATGCTACTTGAGCTTTTAGAGTCAAATATCCTTAATTTCACTCCCTCCCCGCACCCAATCATGGTCCTATAAGTTTCAAACTTTACTCATTCACTCTAAATATTTTGTCTTCTTAAAGAATGTTTTAAGATTTCTGTCTCTTTTTCCTTATTGTCCAAAATTTATAATATTTTTCTTGTTTTACTTGACTTCACTTGTGATTCTTATAGTACATTTAAACCATCTTTTTCTCTTGCTAAAATTAAGTTTGTAAGTAAAGATGAAAACTGGTATACTTCACTCTAAAAATCAACCTGAAAAATTCTGGTCATAGGAAAAAGCAAAGCAAACACAGCTATAATTTTCATTTGGTCATTGGGAAACAAAACATTTGAAGAAAGGTTGAGGCCATGAATTGATCTCCCTCTGCATTTCATCCAGGGCTTAAGAAAACTTGATGTGCTTGTGCTATTGATCCAGACCTGTAGTCCCCATAAGCTCATTATCTGGGGAAAAAAAAATAAGTTATTCAAATGTAGTGTATCAAAAAGGTTTTTTTCTCCTAAAAAGTAACCCCCCAAGCCCCTAAACACTTAAGAAAAGGTTTGATATTTTCTCTTGAAGAAAGAAAACAAAGTCAATATTGTTATGGGGGAGTCTGAAGTTGTTTTTCATTGATAAGTTTAGACAGAGCAGAGATTCCAAAGATATACTTCATAGCACCCTATTTAAAACTGTTTGCAAGGATGTAAATTCCTGTTTATTGGAGTCATTGTGGAAAATGGAGGTCAGAATTTGCGATTCATTTTTCTAGGCAAAATTATAGATTTTTAAAAAAGTATTCATATTTGTAAATACACTCTTCAAAGTGTGGCTTAAAGAAAAAATAAACATATAAATCAGTAAAGTAAGCTTAAACAATTTATAAAGAAGAAAGAGGAGAGTGAAAATTCTGGCTTAAAACTCAACATTCAGAAAACAAAGATTGTGGCATCTGGTCCCATCACCTCATGGCAAATAGTTGGGGAAAAAGTGGAAACAGTTACAGATTTTATTTTCTTGTGCTCCAAAATCACTGCAGTCACTGGTGACTGCAGCCACAAAATTAAAAGATGCTTGCTCCTTGGAAGAAAATCAATGACAAATCTAGACAGTGTATTAAAGAAGCTGAGACATAATTTTGCTGACAAAGGTCCATATAGTCAAGGCTATGTTTTTTCTGGTAGTCATGTACGGATGTGAGAGTTGGACAGTAAAGAAGACTGAGTGCTGAAGAACTGACGCTTTCAAACTGTGGTGCTGGAGAAGACTTTTAAGAATCCATTGGACAGCAAGGAGATCAAACCAATCAATCCTAAGGGAAATAAACCTTGAATATTCATTGGAAGGAGTGATGCTGAAGCTGAAACTCCAATACTTCAGCCATTTCATATGATACAAAATGTCGATTCTTTGGAAAAGTCCCTGATGCTGGGAAAGATTGAGGGCAAGAGGAGAAGGGAGTGACAGAGGATGAGATGGTTGGATGGAATCACTGCCTCAATGGCCATGAGTTTGAGCAAATTCTAGGAGATAGTGAAGGACAAGGAAGCCTGTTATTCTGCACTCCATGGGGTCTCAAAGAATCCAACACGACTCAGTGACTGAACAGCAACAACAATGACAAGCAATTATGATGTTATATTTACTCTTAAACTAGATTTTAACTCATCAGCAATAGAAAAGACAGAAGGCCTAGGCAGATAAATTACTTCAATAACAAACCTTATTAATTTTGAATTGCATTTCTTATCAAGTCTTGTTAATTTCCTCTGCCAAACTAACTGCTTTCCTTCAGGATCAGTTTTCCTCCTGTCCTTCAGGTTAGAAGTTAACATTCTTTGTTTCTATCTTGTTACTCTCTTCAGCTTTTTTATTCTTCCTTTGAAAAATATGGACAGTTTTATCTTAAACATACACCTCTAAATCATTCTTTTCTTTCTAGCGTGGTTTGTCATTATTCTTTCCAGGCTTATTACCATCCCAGGAATGAATTCTGCGTGTGAATTAATACCTCATTTAAGCCATCCCTCACATTACTTCCAGTCAGATTTTCTAAAGACACTGTTTAACACATGCTGCTCCCTTCACTGTGACTTTCTAGTCAATTTTTGTCTGGTGCACCATATCAAGTACATATTTCCCTTCCTTTGGATTTTTCCCAGGACATTATGCATGCTGTATGTCGGGAACTGTGCAGAGTAGGAAAGGACAAGACACAGCCCCTGCAATTTTTGATTTTACAGTCTAGTAGAGAAGATAGTCACTGAACAAGTAATTAGAAGGACATTGAATTTTATAAAGGAAAAGTGCAGCCAGCCATGTGAGCATTCTAAGGGGGTCTTAATATTTTTATTCTACTTTATGTGCTGTTCTTCCCATTACACTTTTCTCTAGCATGGACATTCCTTTGCAGTCAAGCATACTAAACAATTTAACATTCACTAAAACACATCACACTATTTTAGTAATTGTGTGGTACTTTCCACCCATCTGCTGTATAAAATCCTTACAAAACTAGGAGAACAGCATTCCAGTTACAACACTTTCTTCTGTGGTTTTTGTGTGTCCTCTGCATACTTTTATGATGATACTTACCATATTACATGTCTTCATAGTTTTATGTGACTGCCTTCTCTGCTACTATCCTGAGGACAGGAAATGTGTTTTATACATGTTTTTAATATTCCAGCATTTAACATGAAGGTTGTCATTTTTAAACCCAATTAATATAGGATGTGTTAGATTGCATTGTTTTTATAGATTAGTTATTTTCTATTCTCTTCCAAATATATTAGAAGTTAGTTAAATTTAAAAGAAAAAGATTTCAACTCAGGTTTTCTATGTTTTTTCCCTAGTTAACATGGCATGTATCCACGTGTAACATATTTCTCACCTTCACTGAAGTCCCTTTACCTTGCCAAGCCCTTTTGCTTCCATGGCCTTGTTCTTACCATTTACTTCTTGTTTTGTGCATCTCAAACTGTTATGTATATCTCTGTAATTTTGGAAGTAGAAGGCTCTGTAACAGAATAAGCATGCTTCCAGATATTTGAAGCATCATTCTATCTCTAGTATTTGAAGAAAAATAAGCAATTTAACATATAAATAATTGTGAATGTTTTGAAAACAATTGCTGATACATCATGTTGTTGTTCAGTCACCCAATTGTGTCCGACTCTTTGTGACTCCATGGACTGCAGTGATCCCTTCACAAATCATTGCCTTGTTGTGGCTAAGGGGCTTGTATATCTCTAGAAACTATGAGCCATGCCATGCCCCCGAGATGGACAGGCCGTAGTGGAGAGTTCTGACAAATTGTGATATACTGGAGGAGGGAATGGGAAACCACCTCAGTATACTTGCCATGAGAACCTAATGAACTGTATAAAAAGACTAAAAAGACAAAAAAAAGAAAAAAAGATGTATAATGCAAAATGTACATCATTTCCAAGATGATTTACAAAAATCTTTAATTCCAGGGTGACTTCCAGAAAACTTTAAACTTACAGGGAGTTGTTGGACCTAAACTTTGACAATATACAAAGGTACTTTGGTAGCAGAGTATAAAGAGCTCTGAATTAAAATGGAATGAGAATGGGCTTTGAAGGTATTCAGGACTTCATATTAGCTGTGAATCCTCAAAAAATCAATTTGCCTATTTGAACTTTAGTTTTTTCACCCACTGGTGATAATATCACTTTAACAGGATACTCTCAGTATCAAAGGAGATAATGAATGCAAAGTTTCTGGTACATATTAGGTAAAGTATGACTGAGCCTCAGTAATGGAGAATATTAAAGATTTAGTGTCTGAAGAAAGTTTATTAGTGATACACTGCCATCAGTAATATTATTTTTTTTTAACTTAGAACTTTCATAGTCATAGGTTTTCTTTGGGCACAATGTTAAGAAAATTAGTAAAGGAGAGCCTTGTGTCATAAGGAAGTGCATTATGAAATAGTTCACATTTAAGTATAAGTTTCAGCTAAGTTCAGTTCAGTTTAGTCATTCAGTCATGGCTGACTCTGAAACCCCATTGACTGCAGTATGCCAGGCCTCCTTGTCCATCACTAACTCCCAGAGTTTACTCAAACTCATGTCCGTTGAATCGGTGATGCCATCCAACCACATCATCCTCTGTCATCCCTTTCTCCTCCCACCTTCAATCTTTCCCAGCATCAGGGTCTTTTCCAATGAGTCCTTTCTTTGCATCAGGTGGCCAAAGTATTGGAGTTTTAGCTTCAACATCAGTCCTTCCAATGAACACGTAGGACTGATCTCCTTTAGGATGGACTGGTTGGATCTCCTTGCAGTCCAAGGGACTCTCAAGAGTCTTCTCCAACATTACAGTTCAAAAGCATGAATTCTTCGGTGCTCAGCTTTCTTTATAGTCCAGCTCTCCCATCCATACATGATTACTGGAAAAACCATAGCCTTAACTAGACAGACCTTTGTTGGCAAAGTAATATCTATGCTTTTTAATATGTTGTTTAGGTTGGTCATAACTTTCCTTCCGAGGAGTAAGTGTCTTTTAATTTCATGGCTGCAGTCACCATCTGCAGTGATTTTGGAGCCCCCCAAAATAAAGTCAGCCACTGTTTCCACTTTTTCTCCATCTATTTGCCATGAAGTGATGGGACTGGATGCCATGATCTTAGTTTTCTGAATGTTGAGCTTTAAGCCAGCTTTTTCACTTTCCTCTTTCACTTTCATCAAGAGGTGTAACTCAGTTTTAACTAAAAGAACTACCATCTGGTCAGTGTCCAAGGTCTCTTAGAAATGGATTGGATGTTTCATCTGAATGCTTAAGGGCTATTCATCTGAATAGCCATAATAGGATAAACCAGAGGCTACTATCAGATTTAACACTCTTGTCAAATGCTCCAGTGAAAAGGCCAAAGTTCAAGCGACACAGAGCAAAACTCTTCTCACGTTAAGTGCTTTTCTCTTAAGCAAGGCTTTGACAGCATTTTAGTCCCTCAGGAAGCAGTATTACAAATTTTTCCTCAATTATCATGGGAGCAAACAGGAAAGTCAGGTGATCAAATGGGTAACAAACAATACAATTAGAAGGCTAAAGGCAAAGAGATGCTGTTCTGCCTTACCATCTCAGACAAAATTAATAGTGTTCTTATCAACCCTCCTCCCTTCTCAGAGAAAAATAGCTGGAAAGGACGCCAAAATATGTATGAAAATGTAATGTCTTTTTTTAATGTAGAAATTTTTCCATTTTAAGTTCTCCATAAACACTTAAAATAGAAACCATAGTAGTTTCCATTTATTAGTTGTTCTTAATTTACTTCTCCTGCCTTCTCTTTTGAAATTGGTAGGATTCCAGATAGGCAATTATACATCCATTTGAAACTGTTAATTAATCCTCCTATCATTGCTTTTCAGAGAACCTAGAGAAGCCATTGCTTTGCAGCTTGATGGTAGGAACTGTAAGAAAATCACTGGAAGCACAGCAACATGATATGAAATAAAATTGTTCTTTGAGTGGATTTATTTCTTGAATGTGCATTTATAGTGGAGAATTCACTGTGCATAGTGGTGACATTTACTGGTGATGTGGAGTAAATTGATTTCCCTGAAGTCATTTAACCAGCTTAACTATAATTGCAAGTGTAATCAATTAACTGCAAGGGCTGAAATTTCTTGTTTTGTCATGCTTTCCACAAGGAATATGTGCAAAATTGTCTTACTAAACAGCTGTCTTTAAAAAAAAAATATTGCCAGGTATAAGAATTCTCTATTCCAATATCAGAGGCCTACCCTGAACAAGATTTTATGGAACTGTAATTGAGGAAAAAATACTACTAGGTAGAATATGTGGCAGTATTATTTTAAGCACAGTGAAGCTAGAAGTATGTCTGTTCTTTCAAGGATAATGAGATACTTTGTCACATTATATGCTTTAGAAACTGTACAAATAAATAAACTGTGGTACATCCAGAAAATAGAATATTATTCAATACTAAAAAGAAATGAGATCTTCAGCCATAAAAAGACATGGGAGAAGCTTATATGAATATTGCTAAAGAAGACAATCTGAAAATACCATGCACTATATGACTCCACATACACAACATTATGTAAAAGGCAAAACTATATCAAGAGTAAAAGCATTCTCAGTTGCCAGGGGCTGAAGTAGGAGAGAAATGGATAAGTAGAACACACAGGATTTTAAGGGCAGTGAAATACTGTGTGTCACCTCACATCTGTCAGAATGACCATCATCAAAAAATTTACAAGCAATAAATGCTGGAGAGGATGTAGGAAAAAGGAAGCCCTCTTATACTGCTGGTGGGACTGTAAGCTAATACAGCCATTATGGAGAACAGTATGAAGATGCCTTAAAAAATAGGAACAAATCTATCATATGACCCAGAAACCCCACTACTGGGCTTATACCCTGAGAAAACCATAACTGAAAAAGACATGTGTACCCAAGTGTTCACTGCAGCGCTGTTTACAGTAGCCAGGACATGGAAACAACTTGTATGTCCATCGACTGATACATGTATAAAGAAGATGTGATACATATATACAATGGAATATACTCAGCCACAAAAAAGAAACAAATTTAAGTCAGTTCTAGTGAGGTATATTAACCTAGAGCTTGTTATACAGAGTGAAATAAGTCAGAAAGAAAATAGCATAGTATATTAATGTGTGTATATATATACATATGTATAAAACCTAGAAAAATGATATATTGGTGAACCTATTTGCAGGGAAGGAATGGAGATACAGATGTAGACAACAGACTTGTGAACCCAGTGTGGGAGGGAGAGAGTGGAATGAATGGAGAAAGTAAAATCAACATATATACACTATCAAGTATAGGGTGGATAGCTTATGAGAAGTTGATGTGGAGATCAGGGAGCCCAGTCTGGTGCTCAGTGATGACTTGGAAAAATCAGATAGGGGTAGGGGAGGGAGGGAGAAGATGTGTGTATAAGTATGGCTGATTTGTGTTGCTGTATGGCAGAAACCAACAAACATTGTAGAAACTTAAAAAAATATGTGAAATATATAAAAAAAGAAAATACTCCGTGTAATACTATAATGGTGGTTATATGTCACACATTTGTTATACCCCATAGAGTGTATAATACGATCAGTGAATCATAATGTGAACTATGGACTCTGGGTAATTATGATGTGTCATTGTAGGGTCATCATAGATGAACCATTGATGTTCCACTTTGGTGGGGAATGTTGATAATCCAGGACGCTATGCATGTGTGGTTGTATGGGAAGTCTCTGTACCTTCCCCTAGTTTTGCTGTGAACCTCAAACTACTCAAGTAAAACTTAATAAATTTAAACCCAAATATAGAAATGCATTTTTAAATTAAAAGAAAATTATACGTATATATTTTACAGAGCAGTTTTATAACAATACCTCATGTTTTATAGCCCTAGAAATAGTTATTATATGGGTTTTGGAGCGCATCCTAAAATTTTCATCAAAAGTAGCTACCTTCATAAAGTCTAGGTGTATTTTAGATTTTTCTCATATTTTTATACCTTCATTATTGATAAATCTCAAATGATATTTATTTTGCTACCAAATTCTGATTTTTTAATTAAAATCATGGTAAAATTTTGATTCTATAGTCATTGAATTATTTTACTTTTCTGTCTTTGAAATTATTTATTCACACGGAATGTTATTCATTTAATAACTGCATTTGACCGAATGAGCTTTCAAATAAAATGTTAAGCTAATTGTAGCTACCTTTTCTAAAACTTGGTTGTTAGTCAATTTCACAATATGCATTGAGAAAATATTTTCCATATTCTCTTTTTAATTATGTATTCTGAAAAGTACTTCAATTAGTTTATAATTTATTTCCCTTTACTGTATTCTACTTACTCTTGGCTGTATTTTTATTTCATGTTTACGATAAATGTAAGTGATGACCTAATGTTCCAAGATATCCTCATTATAATACTTTCTACTATTTTTTGAAGTGAATATATCAATTCAGTTCAGTTCAGTTCTATTGCTCAGTTGTGTCTTACTCTTTGCAACCCCATGGACTGCATCACAACAGGCTTCCCTGTCCATCACCAACTCCCAGAGTGTGCTCAAACCCATGTCTATTGAGTCAGTGATGCTATCCAACCATCTCATCCTCTGTTTTTTCCTTCTCCTCCTGTCTTCAATCCTTCCGAGCATCAGAGTCTTTTCCAATGAGTCAGTTCTTTGCATCAGGTGCCAAAGTATTGGAGTTTTAGCTTCAGCATCAGTCCTTTCAATGAATATTCAGGACTGATTTCCTTTAGGATAGACTGGTTTGATCTCCTTGCAGTCCAAGGGACTCTCAAAAGTCTTCTCCAACACCACAGTCCAAAAGCATCAATTCTTCAGTTCTCAGCTTTCTTTATAGTCCAGCTCTCATGTCCATACATGACTTGGAAAAATCATAGCTTTGACTAGTTGGACCTTTGTCAGCAAAGTAATGTCTCTGCTTCTATTACTATGTTATGATCATAATTGTTATTCTTACAAGTCCCTAGATGACATAGATTTACTAACATCAATGTTTAGTTCATTCTATTTATTGATCATAATGCTTAACCTGGTATCTGGACATCTGAAGCCATGCCTATTCTCAGGATTTTTATATTCCTCTGAGAATTGCTTGTTATCTTTATAATGTCACTTTTTGTCTTTTCAGGTGATTTATGACATCTAGATTACTCAAGTTTAATTTTATCTGGAATATTTACTGCTTTGTTATTAATTCTTATTTAAAAGCTTAAGATTGGGGCTAGGTGCTTTTTTATTAAATACTTTCTTGGGTTTTTATGGAATACATTTTATCACTTGTGAAGCATCTGCTAATCTGGTAACAAATTACAGTGAAGAAAAGCAGTTTTCTTTATATCTTAATTTGTGTTATCATAGCTTATCTCTTTTTCAAAGGCATAACTTTGATTGAAAGGATAAACAAAGGCCACATTTGTATTTGAAAGCCTTTTGAATTGTTGGACAGAATTCTGGACAAAATTATGTATTTTAGGGTTCCTCTGACTCTATCAGTTATAGAAAAATCTAGTGGTGTATGTATGTGTGAAATATGGCAGGCTTCCTATCATATCTACATTTGTATGCTCATTTTTAATGTCTATAAGTTTCCTGAAAGGATGTCATGAAAGGGTTTTGACTAATGAAAACAAAACAAAAAGTATATAGTCCATGAATAGGCTACTGGAATAGGTCTGAGAAATATGGGGAAAGATTCTAAAATTCAAAACACATGTCTCTATGACATTTCTTTCCAAGCCCCTGTTTAGGGGTGGACTCATGAATTTACATGAATTCATAAGCTAAAACCAGGGTTTATTTTTGATCATTTACTACTTGCAGATGTTAAGGCTAGTCTTTCCTGAACTCCTTAGGGTAATTTACTGCAGATTAAGAGCAAGTAGAAAGATTTCAAATAACAACATGTTTGACCTTCAAAATTAGCTGACAAAGATATATGCTTTATTTCTATGATATAGAATTGTTGCTGAAACTAAATACCCAGAGTAAGATTTTATCTTCAGCACTCTGTTTCTTAGTGAGGATTGAGTTTAGTAGCTAGAATATGAGTGAAAGTGTCTCTTTCTTAACTGAAATGGTTGAGTATGCAATATGCCTTCTATGTTCTGTTTTTGCAAGCTTGAAAGTCATGTCTTGACTATGGTAGGTAGGGTCTCAAGGTAGATGGAACAGGAATGTATGGGTCGTTCCTTATAAGAGAGAAGTCCAGGAGAGTAACTCAGTCAGAAAGTTCATCATTGTACCTTATGCAAGAGAGAAGTAAAATATTATTGTCTTATTGAGATGGCTGGATGGCATCACGGACACGATGGACGTGAGTCTGAGTGAACTCCAGGAGATGGTGATGGACAGGGAGGCCTGGCGTGCTGCAATTCATGGGGTCGCAAAGAGTCGGACACGACTGAGTGACTGAACTGAACTGAACTGAATCTTATGAGACTTAAGGTGGAAATTTAGGTCATTGGTATGACAACCTTCTTATTTTCTAATGTAAGCAATTATTGCTTATGCAGAAAATATATAAGCTCTCAACTTATGAAGCTCTCTAAACTATATTCTATTTGCATTCAACATATTTTGACCAATTGCATTTTATTTT
>SJYQ01004373.1:207884-219579 GCA_006410935.1 Redunca redunca | reverse complement strand
TACATACATATGTATGACAGAATAAGCTCTGTTTTTTTTTCAAGGCAAACTATTCAATATCACAGTAATCCAGGTCTATGTCCCAAACACTAATGCTGAATAAGCTGAAGCTTAATAGTTCTAGGATGACCTACAAGACCTTCTAGAACTAACACCAAATAAAGATGTCCTTTACTTCATAGGGAACTGGAATGCAAAAGTAGGAAGTCAAGAGATACCTGGAATAACAGATTCAAATAACAAATTTGGCCTTGGAGTACAGAATGAAGCAGGGAAAAGGCTAATAGAGTTCTGCCAACAGATTGCAGTGGTCATAGCAAACATCCTCTTCCAACAACACAAGAGAAGACTACACATGGACATCACATGATGGTCAACACCGAAATCAGACTGATTACATTCTTTGAAGCCAAAGATGGAGAAGCTCTATAGAGTCAGCAAAAACAAGACCAGGAGCTGACTGTGGCTCAGATCCTGAACTCCTTATTGCCAAATTCAGACTTAAATTATAGAAAATAGGGAAAACCATTAGACCATTCAGGTATGACCTAAATCAAATACTTTACAGTTATACAACGGAAGTGATAAACAGATTCAAGGGATTAGATCTGATAGGGCACTTGAAGAATGGAGGTTTGTGACATTATACAAGAGGCAGTGATCAACACCTTCCCCAAGAAAAATGCAAAAAGGCAAAATGGTTATCTGAAGAGGGCTTACAAATAGCTGAGAAAAGAAGAGAAGCCAAAGGTAAAGGAGAAAAGGAAAAATATACCCATCCGACTGTAGAGTTTCAAAGAATAGCAAGGAGAGATAAGAAAGCCTTCTTAAATGAACAATGCAAAGAAATCAAGGAAGACTAGAGGAATGGGAAAGACTAGAGATCGCTTCAAGAAAATTAGCAATACCAAGGGAACATTTCATGCAAAGGTGGGCATAATAAAGGACAGAAATGGTATAGACCTACAGAAGCAAAAGATATTAAGAAGAGGTAGCAAGAATACATAGAAAACTATACAAAAAAGATCTTTATAAACCAGATAACCACAATGGTGTGATCACTCACCTAGATCCAAACATCCTGGAGTTGAAAGTCAAGTGAGCCTTAGGAAGTATTTCTATGAACAAAGCTAATGGGAGGTGATAGAATTCCAGGTGAGCTCTTTCAAATCCTGAAAGATGATGCTGTGAAAGTGCTACACGCAATATGCCAGCAAATTTGGAACTCAACAGTGGCTATAAGGCTGGAAAAGGTCAGTTTTCACTCCAATACCAAAGAAAGGCAATGCCAAAGAGTGTTCAAACTACTACACAATTGCATTCATCTCACATGCTAGCAAAGCAATGCTCAAAATTCTCCAAGCCAGGCTTCAATAAATAGTACATGAATCATGAAGTTTCAGATGTTTGAGCTGGATTTAGAAAAGACAGAGGAACCAGAGAATCTAATGGCCACCATTCATTGGATTATTGAAAAAGCAAGATAATTCCAGAAAAAACATCTGCTTCTGCTTTTTTGACTACACCAAAGCCTTCAACTGTGTAGATCACAAAAACTGAAAAATTCTTAAAGAGATGGGAAAACCAGACCACCTTATCTGCCTCCTGAAAAATATATATGCAATCTAAGAAGAAAGAGTTAGAACTAGACATGGAACAATAGACTGGTTCCAAATTGGGAAAGGAATATGTCAAGGCTGTGTATTGTCACCCTGCTTATATAACTTATATGCAGAGTATATCATGCAAAATGCTGGGCTGGGTGAAGCACAAGATGGAATCAAGATTGCTGTTAGAAATATCAATAACCTCAGATATGCAGTTGACACCACTCTTATTGCATAAAGCAGAGAAGAACTAAAGGACCTCTTGATGAAAGTGAAAGAGGAGAGTGAAAAACTTGGCTTAAACTCAAGATTCAGAAAACTAAGATCATGGCATTTGATCCCATCACTTCATGGCAAATAGATGGAGAAAAAATGGAAACAGTGACAGACTTTATTTTTGGGTGCTCAAAAATAACTGCAGATGGTGACTGCAACCATGAATTTAAAAGACATTTGCTCCTTGGAAGAAAAATTATGACCAACCTAGACAGCATATTAAAATGCAGAGATATTACTTTGCCAACAAGGTCTGTCTAGTCAAAGCTATGGTTTTTCTAGTAGTAGTGTATGGATGTGAGAATTGGACTCTAAAGATAGCTGAGTACCAAAAAATTGATGCTTCTGAAGTATGGTGTTGGAGAAGACTCTTGAGAGTCCTTTGGACTGCAAGGAGATTCAACCAGTCAATCCTGAACAATATCAGTCCTGCACATTCATTGAAAGGACTGATGCTGCTGCTGAAACTCCAAACTTTTGGCCACTGATGCAAAGTACTGACTTATTGGAAAATATACTGATGCTGAGACAGACTGAAAGGAGAAGGAGAAGGGAACAAAAGAGGAGGAGATGGTTGGATGGCATCACCAAATCAACAGACATGAGTTTGAGTAAGCTCTGGGAGTTGATGATGGACAGCGTGCTGTGGTCCATGGGTTTGAAAAGTTCGGACATGACTGACTGACTGAACTGAGCTTATGGTGTTAGCTGTGAGTTTGGCATACATGCTCTTTATTATGTTGTTGAAGACTGTTTCTTTGATGCTCAATTATTTAAGAGTTTAAGATGAAATGGTGTTGAGTTTTGTCAAAGGCTTCCCTGATACGTCAGCTGCTAAAAGAATCTGCCTGGACTGCAAGGACCCTGGTTCGATTCCTGGGTCGGGAAGATCCTCTGGAGAAGATATAGGCCACCCACTCCAGTATCCTTGGGCTTCTCTTGTGGCTCATCTGGTAAAGAATTTGCCCGCAAAGTGGGAGACCCCAGTTTGATCCCTGGGTTGGCAAGATCCCCTGGAGAAGGGAAAGGTTACTCACTCCAGTATTCTGGCCTGAGGAATTCAATGGACTATATAGTCCATGGGGTCGCAGAGTCAGACAAGACTGATTCACTTTCACTTTCATTTTGTCAAGTGAATTTTCTGCATCTATTGATATAATCATGATTTTTATTTTTCATTCTATCAGTGTTGTGTAGCACATACTGATTTGCATATATTGAACTACCTTTGAAGCACAAACTGGAATCAAGATTACCAGAAGAAATATTGATAACCTCAGATATGCAGATGATACCACCCTTATGGCAGAAAGTGAAGAAGAACTAAATAGCCTCTTGATGCAACTGAAAGAGGAGGGTGAAAAAGTTGGCTTAAAGCTCAACACTCAGAAAATTAAGATCATGGCATTTGGTCCCATCACTTCATGGCAAATAGATGGGGAAACAGTGGAAACAGTGTCCGACTTTATTGTTTTGGGCTCCAAAATCACTGTAGATGGTGACTGTAGCCATGAAATTAAAAGACACTTATCATTGGAAGAAAAGTTATGACCAACCTACACAGCATATTGAAAAGCAGAGACATTACTTTGCCAATAAAGGTCTGTCTAGTCAAGGCTATGGTTTTTCCAGTAGTTATGTATGGATGTGAGTTTTGGACTAGACAAGAAGCTGAGCACTGAAGAATTGATGCTTTTGAACTGTGGTGTTGGAGACTCTTGAGAGTCCCTTGGACTGCAAGGAGATCAAACTAGTCTATCCTAAAGGAGATCAGTTGTGGGTGTTCTTTGGCAGGACTGATTTGAAGCTGAAACTCCAATACTTTGGCCACCTCATGCGAAGAGTTGACTTATTGGGAAAGACCCTGATGCTAGGAGGGATTGGGGGCTGGAGGAGAAGGGGACGACAGAGGATGAGATGGCTGCATGGCATAGCCAACTCGATGGACGTGAGTTTGAGTGAACTCCAGGAGTTGGTGATTGACAGGGAGGTTTTGATGTGCTGCTTGGGGTTGCAAAGAGTCAGACACGACAGAGTGACTGAACTTAACTGACCCAAACTGAACCACCTTTACATTCTAGGTATATATTACATTTGATCATGCTGTATGTAGTGTGTGAACATAAATTTCAGTAGTTTAAATCACTCAGTGTTATTTTGTTGTGGCAGGCTTTTAATTTTATACTTGTATTCCTTTATTTTATTCATCTATCCAAGGACTTATAAAAACAAGTCCTTCTACTTCTTCAAAGGATCAAACATGTTATTACATTATTTTATTGAATGGAATCTTTTTCTTTTTTAATAGAGAAATCTATAGTTCAGGAGTTAGGTATGAGATTAACACTTGTAATAATATTTTGACTAGTTTATTAAGCCAAACCTACCTATAATCTTGTTTCCCAATTCCCCTCACATCTTTTATGCAGATCTTCTAGTATGAATTTGCTGTCCACCAATAATGAGAGCCATCCTTAAAAATGTCTTTTCATGGTGATTCTGGAGTAATAATGTCATGCAGTGTTATGGCAGCTTTATCAAAGTGTTTTTTTTTAATTGTTGTTGTTGTTGTTAGTCTAAATAAATAACTTAACTTAGGCAAGTGTTATGTTTCAGAGTAAAAATACATCTGTATGGAGATACTTATATGCAAAAGTTTTTCTTTTCTTTATTAGTTTAACACAATGCAAATGAATCTCTGTCATTCCTGAATATCTAACGTGAAAATTGTCCATTTGTTTACCCTTTTNATACAGAGCTTTTAAAAGATGACCTTAGATGTTGCTTTTCTTTTTTTTTTCCTGTATGTGGAAGAATAATTCTATATCCCTGATTTTTTATTCTGATTGATTTATTTAAAAAAATCCTTGTAACATTTTAATAAGAACTTGTGTTGATTTCATATTTTGCTGATAGTAATTAAAAAATGTGTCATTCAGCATATGCCTAAACCATACATAATTCAGAGAAGAAAATGGTTTTTTGAAAGGAAGTTGCTTTTGATTTAAAGCTCTAAGAATTCTAATCTAAATTAGTCGGACTTTTAATCTCAAATGACAGTTTACAGCCAACTCTCCCCTCAAAGACTTACTTTTTCATTCTCTCTCTTTTTTTATCTGCAATAAAGAAATAGTCAAAATCTGTCAGATGACACATGTAACAATTTCAAGTTCTGGGAAATTCAGCACTTTGCACTGGATGAGTCCACAGAAATGCTTTTGGCTAGGAATAGTGATGGAATTTCTTCCAAGATATCTAGAGACATTTCCTGGGGGCAGACACTCTCCGTTTGTATCCCACTAGACTTTATTTTTGGGGGGGGCTCCAAAATCACCGCAGATGGTGACTGCAGCCAAGAAATTAAAAGACGCTTACTCCTTGGAAGAAAAGTTATGACCAACCTAGATAGCATATTCAAAAGCAGAGACATTACTTTGCCGGTTAAGGTCCGTCTAGTCAAGACTATGGTTTTTCCTGTAATCATGTATGGATGTGAGAGTTGGACTGTGAAGAAGGCTGAGCGCCGAAGAATTCATGCTTTTGAACTGTGGTGTTGGAGAAGACTCTTGAGAGTCCCTTGGACTGCAAGGAGATCCAACCAGTCCATTCTGAAGGAGATCAGCCCTGGGATTTCTTTGGAAGGAATGATGCTAAAGCTGAAACTCCAGTACTTTGGCCACCTCATGAGAAGAGTTGACTCATTGGAAAAGACTCTGATACTGGGAGGCATTGGGGGCAGGAGGAGAAGGGGATGACGGAGGATAAAATAGCTGGATGGCATCACTGATTCGATGGACCTGAGTCTGAGTGAACTCCGGGAGTTGGTGATAGACAGGGAGGCCTGGCATGCTGCGATTCATGGGGTCGCACAGAGTCAGACACGACTGAGCGACTGAACTGAACTGAACTGAACTGAGCATGGTACACAGGCAGTAGTCAAAAGGTTGTGTTTTCATGGTTTTGAGGATTAAAGAAAGAGTTATCTTCATATGTTTTAAGTGGAAAGTGTATGTATAACAAAATTTAAAGATAAAAATGTAAGCGTAAATAAAAGTTCAAAAGTGAGTAAGTTGGAATTTTAAACTTTTACCTTTTTTTCTCACTTTTATGCCAAGAGTTACAAGTAGCAATGGGGGTAACTTGTAGCATGCTATGTTGATTGTCATGGAGAAATTCTTAAGGAGAACTGGATACTGTGTGAGGAGCTATGTTGATTTTGAATGCTCCCTCCTTCATTCACTTTAGTCACCACTCAACCCAGTTTTCCCATTAATATTCTGACCTTTGTCCATGAACTGAATTATTTAGTAAATCGTCTATGATTCTGTTTCTCACCTACCATCTTTGGACCTTTTTTATTTAGAAAATACACTAAAATTCTAAATAGATGAATTAACTCTTTCTCTTTCATAAATATGATGAAAATTTGGTCCAATTAATAATATAGAGGAAAAAAAACAAAATAAATACAATAACAGTGATAACAATGATAACATAAATCTGAAAGTTAGAGGTAGGGGAAGAAATGATGAAAATTAGAAAGAAAACAAACCATGCATAATAATATTTTAATCATTAGCTTGGATTCAGGAAAAGAATGAAGAATGAATCAAACCAGTCAATCCTGAAGGAAATCTACTGTGAATATGCCCTGGATGGACTGTTGCTGATGCTGAAGCTCGAGTACTTTGCTGCTAAGTTGCTTCAGTCATTTCCAACTCTGTGTGACCCCATAGATGGCAGCCCACTAGGCTTCTCTGTCCCTGGGATTCTCCAGGCAAGAATAAAGGAGTGGGTTGCCATTTCCTTCTCCAATGCATGAAAATGAAAAGTGAAAATGAAGTCACTCAGTTGTGCCCAACTCTTAGCAACCCCATGGACTGCAGCCCTACCAGGTTCCTCTGTCCATGGGATTTTCCAGGCAAGAGCATTGGAGTGGGTTGCCATTGCCTTCTCCAGTGATGTGAAAAGCCAGCTCATTGAAAAGACAGTGATACTGGAAAAGAATGAAGGCAAAAGAAGAAGGGGGCAGCAGAGTATAAGATGATTGGATAGCATCACAGACTCAAAGGACATGAATTTAAGTAAACTCTGGGAGACAGTGGAGGACAGAAGAGCCTGGTGTGCTATGGTCCATGAGGTCATAAAGAGTTGGACACTACTTAGCAGCTGAACAGCAACAATAATGAAGAATGAAAGGTATTGACAAGTGTGAAGGTAGTATCTCAATTCTGGAGCAACCATAAAACTGGGAAATAATGACCAATTCAACCCAACAGCGTACCCACTCTGCTCTCTGTAGTTTTAAAAAGTCTTTAATGGAAAAACGTTAAATGATAAATATACTATAAATTTAGGAACATGTTTTTGATGGAATAATAGAATAGTCAAAACTTTTAGACAAAACTGGAAAATATAGAATAGCAAAATATATGGTGTTGGAACAAAAAATAGAGTTTAACCATAGAGATATAAAAGGTTAGTGATTTGTTTTATTAATATATTCTTTCATGAACAATTCTATNGCCCACCATAGGGTAATGTGTGTGGTGATGTTCAATCAAGAAAATATAGGGTAATGGAGCAAATACTTATTTGTATATATCAGATAAAAACTGCTAAAATATTTTTAAAAGGTTTTTTTATAAATAGATTGGCTTTATGATTATTAACTTTTTTAGTTTAAATCCCAGATAATTCTCTTTTTATGTGAAATAATACTAAATTTATATTTACATTGCTTTCATTTTTCTTCTGCAGAATTTGCCTCTTGCAAGTGTAAAAGGCCAGTTAAAATGAGGATATTTGTTGAGGCATTTTTGGATGCAAAAAGCTAGGAAATGGTTTAAATATTTATCAGTAAAATTTTTTAAAACAAAATAACATTGGTTAATACTAATGTTAAAAGGATGAGCTACGCCTTTAGGTATCAATGTGGATACCTTTCCGAAACAGAATGTAGGTGAAAATAAGATGCTGATTGATTGAAAAAGAATAATATAGTTTATATTAAAAATATATACAGCAGTTATATATTGTTTAGGAAAATCATATCTGTTAATATATATAGAAATATTGGGATGGAGAGATAAGCATGACACTTTTCATAATGCTTTTCTTTTTGAGAGGAGAGGTAAGAGGAGTAAGTGAATAGAATTTCAACTCAATCAGTTATAATTTTGTTTTCATTTTTTATTTTCAAAATGACAGGGAATAATATGAGAATCCCTTGGACAGCAAGGAGATCCAACCAGTCCATTCTGAAGGAGATCAGCCCTGGGATTTCTTTGGAAGGAATGATGCTAAAGCTGAAACTCCAGTACTTTTGGCCATCTCATGTGAAGAGTTGACTCATTGGAAAAGACTGATGCTGGGAGGGATTGGGGGCAGGAGGAGAAGGGGACGACAGAGGATGAGATGGCTGGATGGCATCATAGACTCAATGGACATGAGTCTGAGTGAATTCCGGGAGTTGATGATGGATAGGGAGGCCTGGTGAGCTGCAGTTCATGGTGTTGCAAAGAGTCGGACACGACTGAGTGACTGAACTGAACTGAATATAACCAAATGTTTAAGATAAACCTGCAGTACTGAGACCACGGTTCTCTGTTATTTGTTCTTTCTAGTCATCTCCATTTTTAACATTTCTCCTATAGAAAGGTGGACTATTCATTTTTTGCAGAAAACAGAAGCTTCTACTTTTTAAGCTGTTTTAAGAAATTATCCTGAATGTTATCATATAGAAAATCCATAAATTTGCTTGATCATGTTAATAACATTTTAAAATAAGGTCAAGACCCAGTGGGTTTAAAATGTATACTGTTTCTCATAACCAATGTTTGCTAAACATTTCTACTGAAGAAGTGGATTTGAGTTTGGATTTGGGTTCTGTAGTAGACTAGCATTTTGTCGAGGTTTATTATGAGACAATTGAACTTTGAAAGCTATTCAAGATTATAATTAGTAAATTACTAAAATGTCAGGGGATGTTCAACTTTAAGGGACCCAATATGTTGTTTTCTTCCTTTGTGTGCCATTTCTCAAGGACTCTCCTTATCAGTTCCTGGAAAACAGAAATGAGCAGAGCTACATGCTGTTCTCAGAACTGAGATCATGGGAAAGAGTACCTACTTGGATTCCCTTCAGTGACTCTCTTCAGTGACCTTATACTTAAAGAACTATCCATTTTGTTGCAACTGGTGGCATTCCATTCTTTTTTAATGGCTGAGTAATCATTTTATTGAAGATATATAAGCATGCATTTCTGCAAATAAAGTACCTTTGTTTCACTTGAGACTTGGGTCCCCTGTGTCTTTCTCATTGACTCCAGTCCCCAGGTCCTAGTCTACGAAGACTGTGACACTAAAATAAGGCAAAAAACCTTTTAGGGTAATTACTTTTATGGAGAGCCTGCTCTGCTCTACTATCAGACTACTCCTCAGGAACCTTTCTCTGCACTTGGATTCAATTCATAATCCAAACAAGGTGTTACTAAATGTGATGCTACTTGCCTTGGGTAAAATGCTTTAGCAAGAGAAAATCTGATCACAATATCAAACTTATGAAACACTGGGAAAAGAGATATGCTTTATTAGAACAAATAAGATACACTACAGAAATACCAGTGTTTCTGAAAACGTCCTTCTGGATAAAAGCTCATCTTTAATGTTCTGGGACAAGTGCTTGGCTCTCATGACACATAGGCAATCTACTTCTCAGCACATAAGAGTATAGAACTTATTTAAAATTTGCCAACAGCATATTACTTGGACTATATTACTTCTTGCCCTTCATGAATGGGTGTCACAACATAAAGTAATATTTATTTCAAATACCACACTGAATATTTTTGTGGTTTTAAAATTGATTTTTTTTGAATAATTCCTGTCTTATAGACCCATCAGAATGACTTTTAGGTTAAAGAGTGCCCTGAGAGTCAAGACAGACAAAAGATCTCAATGAAACAATATGATTTCAGAGGAAAACACTTAAAATAACAAATTGACTGCAATAAGGACAGTGAAAGAACTGCCTAAGACTCACAAGAGAAAATTGAGCCTGTGGTAATGAAACTACTTTGTCAGTTGCTCTAAAGCTGTTCACTGAAATCCTCAGATCTCACTGCCCTTATTGTCTATAAAGGGTCAAAGAATGCCTGCTCTAAAGAGTAAGTAATTTCATACTATGTTTTTTATCAAATATATATCAGTTCAGTTCAGTTCAGTCGCTCAGTCGTGTCCGACTCTTTGCGACCCCATGAATTGCAGCTCACGAGGCCTCCCTGTCCAACATTGAATCCCAGAGTTCACTCAGACTCGCATCCATCGAGTCAGTGATGCTATCCAGCCATCTCATCCTCGGTTGTTCCCGTCTTCTCCTGCCTCCAATCCCTCCCAGCATCAGATTTTTTTCCAGTGAGTCAACCTTTTGCATGAGGTGGCCAAAGTACTGGAGTTTCAGCTTTAGTTAGCATCATTCCTTCCAAAGAAATCCCAAGGCTGATCTCCTTCAGAATGGACTGGTTGGATCTCCTTGCAGCCCAAGGGACTCTCAAGAGTCTTCTCCAACACCACAGTTTAAAAGCATCAATTCTTCAGTGCTCAACCTTCTTCACAGTCCAACTCTCACATCGATACATGACCACAGGAAAAACCATAGCCTTGACTAGATGGACCTTTGTTGGCAAAGTAATGTCTCTGCTTTTCAATATGCTATCTAGGTTGGTCATAACTTCTTCCAAGGAGTAAGTGTCTTTTAATTTCATGGCTACAATCACTATCTTCAGTGATTTTGGAGCCCCCCAAAATAAAGTCTGACACTGTTTCCACTGTTTCTCCATCTATTTTCCATGGAGTGATGGGTCTAGATGCCCTGATCTACGTTTTCTGAATGTTGAGCTTTAAGCCAACTTTTTCACTCTCCTCTTTTACTTTCATCAGGAGGCTTTTCAGCTCCTCTTCACTTTCTGCCATAAGGATGGTGTCATTTGCATATCTGAGGTTATTGATATTTCTCCCAGCAATCTTGATTCCAGCTTGTGTTTCTTCCAGTCCAGTGTTTCTCATGATATACTCTGCATATAAGTTAAATAAGCAGGGTGACAATATACAGCCTTGAGGTACTCCTTTTTATATTTGGAGCCAGTCTGTTGTTCCATGTCCAGTTCTAACTGTTCCTTCCTGTCCTGCATACAGATTTCTTAAGAGGTAGGTCAGATGGTCTGGTATTCCCATCTCTTTCAGAATTTTCCACAGTTGATTGTGATCCACACAGTCAAAGGCTTTGGCATAGTCAATCAAGCAGAAATAGATGTTTTTCTGTAACTCTCTTGCTTTTTCCATGATCCAGCGGATGTTGGCAATTTGATGTCTGGTTCCTCTGCCTTTTCTAAAACCAGCTTGAATATCAAGAAGGTCATGGTTCACGTATTGCTGAAGCCTGGCTTGGAGAATTTTGGACATTACTTTACTAGCATGTGAGATGAGTGCAATTATGTGGTAGTTTGAGCATTCTTTGCCATTGTCTTTCTTTGTGATTGGAATGAAAACTGACCTTTTTGTCTTGTGGCCACTGCTGAGTTTTCCTAATTTGCTGGCATATTGAGTGCAGCACTGTCACAGCATCATTTTTCAAGATTTGAAATAGCTCTACTGGAATTCCATCACCTCCACTAGCTTTGTTTGTAGTGATGCTTTCTAAGGCCCACTTATACTTCACATTCCAAGATGTCTGGTTCTAGATGAGTCATCACACCATCATGATTATCTGGGTGGTGAAGATCCTTTTTGTACAGTTCTTCTGTGTATTCTTGC
>SJYQ01004373.1:191394-205472 GCA_006410935.1 Redunca redunca | reverse complement strand
CTCCTTAGAACTGATTCAAATGTATTCTTTTTAATGGCTGAGTAATACTCCATTGTGTATATGTACCACAGCTTTCTTATCCATTCATCTGCTGATGGACATCTAGGTGGCTTCCATGTCCTGGCTATTATAAACTGTGCTGCCATGAACATTGGGGTACACGTATGTCTTTCATTCCTGGTTTCCTCAGTGTGTATGCCCAGCAGTGGGATTGCTGGGTCACAAGGCAGTTCTATTTTCAGTATTTTAAGGAATCTCCACATTGTTCTCCATAGTGGCTGTACTAGTTTGCATTCCCACCAACAGTGTAGGAGGGTTTCCTTTTCTCCACACCCTCTCCAGCATTTATTGCTTGTAGACTTTTGGATCACTGCCATTCTGACTGGCATGAAATGGTACCTCATTGTGGTTTTGATTTGCATTTCTCTGATAATGAGTGATGTTGAGCATCTTTTCATGTGTTTGTTAGCCATGTGTATGTCTTCTTTGAAGAAATGTTTATTTAGTTCTTTGGCCCACTTTTTGATTGGGTCGATTATTTTTCTGGAATTGAGCTGCAAAAGTTGCTTGTATATTTTTGAGATTAGTTGTTTGTCAGTTGCTTCATTTGCTATTGTTTTCTCCCATTCTGAAGGCTGTCTTTTCACCTTGCTTATAGTTTCCCTTGTCGTGCAGAAGCTTTTAAGTTTAATTAGATCCCATTTGTTTATTTTTTCTTTTGTTTCCAGGGAGGTGGATCATAGAGGATCCTGCTGTGATTTATGTCGGAGAGTGTTTTACCTATGTTCTCCTCTAGGATTTTTATAATTTCTGGTCTTATGTTTAGATCTTTAATGCATTTTGAGTTTATTTTTGTGTGTGGTGTTAGAAAGTGATCTAGTTTCATTCTTTTACAAGTGATTGACCAGTTTTCCCAGCACCACTTGTTAAAGAGATTGTCTTTAATCCATTGTATATTCTTGCCTCTTTGTCGAAGATAAGGTGTCCATAGATGTGTGTATTTTTGATGTTATTCTAACATGTGTGAGACACCATACACTTTTGTGGTTTTGATTCTAATCTGCCTGAGGATTAATGCTATTGATCACCTTTTTCATGTGCTTGTTGGTCATTTGTGTGCCTTCTTTGGTAAAACATCTATTTAGTTCCTCTGACCACTTTTTAATAAGATTGTTTTTCTTTCATTGAGTTGTATGAATTCTTTATATATTTTAGATGCAAACCTCTCATCAGATATATGGTTTACAAATATCTTCTATCATTCTGTAGGTTGTCTTTTCATTTTGTTGATGGTTTCCTTTGGAGTTTTATAGTTTTCTGTAGTCTTGCTTCTTTCCTTTTGTTTTGTTGCCTTTGTTTGTTTGTTTGTTTTGGTGTCAAAACTTAAAGATCATTGCCAAGACCAGTGTCAATGAGATAACCCCCCTGTATTTTCTTCTAGGAATTTTATATTTTCCAGCCTTACATTCATGTCTTTAATTCATTTTGAGTTATTTTTTGTATGCAGTGTAAATAGGGCTCTAGTGTCATACTTTTGTATTTGTCCAATTTATTTTGTATTTGTTTTTCCAATTTATTCCCAATTTATTGAAGATAGAGCCTCTTTTCCATGTATATTATTGGCTTCTCTATTATAATATTTATTTATTTGTGCAAGATCTTCTCTGTAGCATGCAGAATCTTTAACTGAGGCATACAGACTCTCAGTTGTGGCACGTGGGATTTAATTCCCTGACCAGGAATCAAACTCAGGCCCCCTGCATTGTGAGCACAGAATCTTAGCCACTGGACCACCAGGGAAGTCTCTTGGCATCTAGGTTATAAACAGATTGAGCATTGAAATNGGATTTAATTCCCTGACCAGGAATCAAACTCAGGCCCCCTGCATTGTGAGCACAGAATCTTAGCCACTGGACCACCAGGGAAGTCTCTTGGCATATAGGTTATAAACAGATTGAGCATTGAAATGCTAAGTTCTCTTTCTGGACTCTCTTCTGTTCCATCGATCTATGTGTCTGTTTTTATGCCAGTCTCAGAAGGTTTTGATTGCTTTAGTTTCATAACGTAGTTTGAAGACAGGAAACATAATGCTTCTGGTTCTGATTTTCCTTCTCAAGATCACTTTGACTATTTGTGATCTTTGTGATTCCATTAGAATTTTAGGATTGTTTTTTCTATTTCTCTGAAAACTGCCACTGTAATTTTGATAGTAATGGCATCAGATCTGTAGTACATAGTAGTGTGGCTGTTTTAACAGTTTTTATTCTTCCAGCTGATGAGCCTGGAATATCTTTCAATTTATTTATGTTTTCTTTAACATTCTCATTAGTGTCTTATATTTTCCAATTTATAGATATTTCACATTCTTGGTTAAATTTATTCCTAGATTTTTTTTTCCTTCTGTATGCAGTTGTAAATTTTCTTAATTTCTCTTTCTCAAAGTTCATGGTTAGTGTAAGGGAAACACAGTTATTTTTTGTATATTGTTAGTATCCTGAAACTTTGCTTAATTTGCCAATTTGTTTTGATAGTTTTATGGTGGAGTTTTTAGTTTTTTTACTTTTCCTATGATACTATCATGTCACCTGCAAAAAGAGACATTTGATTTAGATGGCTTACTTTCATTTGTCTTCTTAATTGTAACATTCTTCAAATCCCACTCCAATTTGGAATTATGACAAATGATTTAAAAAAAAAAAAAAAAACAACTAAAAGTGAGAGCACTTTTTCTATCCAAAATAAATCTTTAACCACTTCGTTTTGGGGAAGAATAATCTTTGGTTTGGTTGAACAATCAAAATAGCATTTTCTCTATAGTTTATTCCCCTTAAAATAGATTGCATGATTTACTTTACATGCAAAATTTAATTAATTATATACTTTAGCCCTATAGGAAAGTGAGAATGTTAGTCACTCAGTTATGTCCGACTCTTTGTGACCCCATGGACTGTAGCCCGGTAGGAGGAGATGTTTAAATTTAACAGGGGTTTAATTTCAACTTGAGTAAGATATCAGTGAGTATCTAGTTCATATGCTGTAATTGTATAGTTAACATAAATATGCACAAAATTATTGACATTTCTGAATCACTGTAAAGATATTACATCTTTATGTGTGTGCTTACAAGTATTAAAGTCTTTAATACTAAATATGTTAATATCATTCATTTTAATTTGATTATGCATTCAGCCATAAGTAGCATTTATTTAATTTAGTAATAATATCTTGCAAGATGTTTTTGTGTGTTAACTATATGTATAACCAATTTTGATATTTAAGTGAGCTATACTGATTTTCTCTTTGATATTCTATGTTAAATCCAGTACAGTATTAAAGACATGAACCCTAAGCATAGAGGCTTAAATAATTTTGCTTAGAAACTTTGCCTCAATCCTGTTAGAGTTCTTGAATAGCTTTATACCACTGTCTGTTTGAGTGAGAATGTTAGGAATGAAACAGTATATCTGTGCTTTATGATTTACTTGGAAAATGTATTAACTAAATATTAAACACAAAAGTCTAGACATGTGTCTGATAGCAATCCTGTGTTGTTTTTTTTTTTTCTTTTTAATGTTTAATTTAACATAAGTTAAGAAAACTTGATCTGAAGGAGATCAGCCCTGGGATTTCTTTGGAAGGAATGATGCTAAAGCTGAAACTCCAGTACTTTGGCCACCTCATGTGAAGAGTTGACTCATTGGAAAAGACTCTGATGCTGGGAAGGATTGGGGGCAGGAGGAGAAAGGGACGACAGAGGATGAGATACCTGGATGGCATCACTGACTTGATGGACGTGAGTCTGAGTGAATTCCAGGAGTTGGTGATGGACAGGGAGGCCTGGCGTGCTGCGATTCATGGGGTCGCAAAGAGTCGGCCACGACTGAGCGACTGAACTGAACTGAGCTGAACTGAAGCAATCTTGAAAGTATATGTAGGTCGATAACTTTTCGGCAGTCAAACCAATGTGAATTTTGTAATAATGGGAAAATTAGAATAATTCAGTCAAGGTATCCTGTTTTTCTATCATAGCAATAAGATATCACATATAAGACTTCCATGGTGGCTCAGACGGTAAAGCCTCTGTCTACAATGTGGGAGACCTAGGTTCGATCCCTGGGTGGGAAGATCCCCTGGAGAGGGAAATGGCAATCCTCTCCAGTACTTTTGCCTGGAAAATTCCATGGACAGAGGAGCTTAGTAGGCTACAGTCCATGGGGTCGCAAAGAGTTGGACACTACTGAGCGACTTCACTTTCAGTTTTTGCCTAACACAGCACCTGGAATATGGTGTGTGTTCAATAAATGTTGACAATAAGTCAACAAATTGACAATAAGTCAATAAATTCTTCTCTACCATGGAGGAAGATATTAAAAAAAAATTTCTTTTAGCTATACTTTCACTATGTACTCACAGAAAGTCTGTAGGCACAAATGTCCCTTTATAAACACACATTGATTTTCCTTAATAAAGTGGTTCTGAATTCATGTCAATTTTTTTTTCCCCCTCTTGGTTAGGATACTTAGCTAGCATTCTTGATAACTCTCATTAGTTTTCTTGTGTTATAGCTCTGGTATATTTGCCAGTGTTCATCCTTGTACTGACAAGGAAGATTATGATGTTTGCTGATCACTGAGGAAGGCTTTCTTATCTCTTCTTGCTATTCTTTGGAAATCTGCATTCAAATGGGTGTATCTTTACTTTTCTCCTTTACTTTTCCCTTCTCTTCTTTTGTCAGCTATTTGTAAGGCCTTCTCAGACAGCCATTTTGCTTTTTTGCATTTCTTTTTCTTGGGGATGGTCTTCACCCCTGTCTCCTGTACAATGTCATGAACCTCCATCCATAGTTCTTCAGGCACTCTATCAGATCTAATCCCTTGAAACTATTTCTCACTTCCAATGTATAATCATAAGGAATTTGATTTAGGTCATACCTGAATTGTCTAGTGGTTGTCCCTACTTTTGTTCAAATTGAGTCCGAATTTGGCAATAAGGAGTTAATTACCTGAGCCACAGTCAGCTCCTGGTCTTGTTTTTGCTGATTGTATAGAGCTTCTCCATGTTTGGCTGTAAAGAATATAATCAATCTGGTTTCAGGATTGACCATCTAGTGATGTCCATGTGTAGAGTCTTCCCTTGTGTTGTTGAAAGAGGGTGTTTGGTATAACCAGTGCATTCTATTGGCAAAACTCTATTAGCCTTTGCCCTGCTTCATTCTGTACTTCAAGGCCAAATTTGCCTGTAATTCCAGCTGTTTCTTGACTTTCTACTTTTACATTCCAGTCGCCTATAATGAAAAGGACATCTTTTTTATGGTTAGTTCTAGGTCTTGTAGGTCTTTACAGAATCATTCAGCTTCAGCTTCTTCACCATTACTGGTCGGGGCATAGGCTTGGATTACTGTGATATTGAATGGTTTGCCTTGGAAATGAACAGAGATCATTCTCTTGTTCTTGAGTTTGCATCCAAATACTGCATTTTGGACTCTTGTTGACTATGAGGGCTACTCCATTTGTTCTAAGGGATTCTTGCCCACAGTAGTAGATATAATGGTCATCTGAGTTAAATTCACCCATTCCAGGCCATTTTAGTTCACTGATTCTTAAAATGTCAATGTTCACTCTTACTATCTCCTGTTTGACCACTTCCAATTTGCCTTGATTCATGGATCTAATATTCCAGGTTCCTATGCAGTGTTGCTCTTTACAACATCAGACATTGCTTCTATCACCAGTCACATCCACAACTGAGTGTTGTTTTTGCTTTGGCTTCGTCTCTTTAGTCTTTCTGGAGTTATTTCTCCACTGATCTCCAGTAGCATGTTGGGCACCTACTGGCCTGGGGAATTCATCTTTCAGTGTTCTATTTTTTTGACTTTTCATACTGTTCATGGGGTTCTCAAGGCAAGCATACTGAAGTGGTTTGCCATTCCCTTCTCCAGTGGACCACATTTTAAGTCAAAACTCTCTGCCATGACCCATCCATCTTGGGTGGCCCTACATGGCATGGCTCATAGTTTCACTGAGTTAGACAAGGCTGTGGTCCATGTGATCAGATTAATTAGTTTCTGTGGTGTGATTTTCAGTCTGTCTGCCCTCTGATGGAGAAGGATAAGAGGCTTATGGAAGCATCCTGATGGGAGAGACTGGATGAGGGTGAAACTGGGTCTTGTTCTGATGGGCGGGGCCATGCTCAATAAATTTTTGATCCAATTTTGTGTTGAAGGGTGAAGCTATGTTCCCTCTTTGTTATTTACCTGGGACCAAACTATGGTGGTATCTCTAATTTTCTTAAAGAATCTCTAGTCTTTCCCATTCTGTTCTTTTCCTCTATTTCTTTGCATTGATCATTGAAGAAGGCTTTCTTAGCTCTTCTTGCTATTCTTTGGAACTCTGCATTCAGATGCTTATATCTTTCCTTTTCACCTCTCTTCTTTTCACAGCTATTTTTAAGGCTTCCCCAGTCAGCCATTTTGCTTTTTTGCATTTCTTTTCCATGGGGACGGTCTTGATCCCTGTCTCCTGTACAATGTCACGAACCTCAGTCCATAGTTCATCAGGCACTCTATCTATCAGATCTAAGCCCTTAAATCTATTTCTCACTCCCACTGTATAATCATAAGGGATTTGATTTAGGTCTTACCTCAATGGTCTAACGGTTTTCCCTACTTTCCTCAATTTAAGTCTGAATTTGGTAATAAGGAGTTCATGATCTGAGCCACAGTCAGTGACTGAATAGAGCTTCTCCATCTTTGGCTGCAAAGAATATAATCAATCTGATTTCAGTGTTGACCATCTGGTGATGTCCATGTGTAGAGTCTTCTCTTGTGTTGTTGGAAGAGGGTGTTTACTATGACCAGTGCATTTTCTTGGCAAAACTCTATTAGTCTTTGCCCTGCTTCATTCAGCATTCCAAGGCCAAATTTGCCTGTTACTCCAGGTGTTTCTTGACTTCCTACTTTTGCATTCCAGTCCCCTAGAATGAAAAGGACATCTTTTTTGGGTGTTAGTTCTAAAAGGTCTTGTAGGTCTTCATAAAACCATTCAACTTCAGCTTCTTCAGTGTTACTGGTTGGGACATAGACTTGGATAACTGTGATATTGAATGTTTTGCCTTGGAAACGAACAGAGATCATTTTGTCGTTTTTGAGATTGCATCCAAGTACTGCATTTCGGACTCTTTTGTTGACCTTAATGGCTATTCCATTTCTTCTGAGGGATTCCTGCCCACAGTAGTAGATATAATGGTCATCTGGGTCAAATTCACCCATTCCAGTCCATTTCAGTTCGCTGATTCTTAGAATGTCGACGTTCACCCTTGCCATCTCCTGTTTGACCACTTCCAATTTGCCTTGATTCATGGACCTGACATTCCAGGTTCCTATGCAATATTGCTNGCAAAAGAATGCTCAAACTATCGCATAATTGTACCCATCTCACATGCTAGTAAAGTAATGCTCAAAATTCTCCAAGTCAGGCTTCAGCAATACATGAACCGTGACCTTCCTGATGTTCAAGCTGGTTTTAGAAAAGGCAGAGGAACCAGAGCTCAAATTGCCAACATCCGCTGGATCATGGAAAAAGCAAGAGAGTTCCAGAAAAACCTCTATTTCTGCTTTATTGACTATGTCAAAGCCTTTGACTGTGTGGATCACAATCAACTGTGGAAAATTCTGAGAGAGATGGGAATACCAGACCATCTGACCTGCCTCTTGAGAAATCTGTATGCAGGTCAGAAAGCAACAGTTAGAACTGGACATGGAACAACAGACTGGTTCCAAATAGGAAAAGGAGTACGTCAAGGCTGGATATTGTCACCCTGCTTATTTAACTTACATGCAGAGTACATCATGAGAAACACTGGACTGGAAGAAACACAAGCTGGAATCAAGATTGCCGGGAGAAATATCAATAACCTCAGATATGCAGATGATACCACCCTATGGCAGAAAATGAAGAGGAGCTAAAAAGCCTCTTGATGAAAGTAAAAGAGGAGAGCAAAAAAGTTGGCTTATAGCTCAACATTCAGAAAACGAAGATCCTGGCATCTGGTCCCATCCCTTCATGGGAAATAGATGGGGAAACAGTAGAAACAGTGTCAGACTTTAGTTTGTTGGGGCTCCAAAATCACTGCAGATGGTGATTGCAGCCATGAAGTTAAAAGATGCTTACTCCTTGGAAGAAAAGTTACGACCAACCTAGATAGCATATTCAAGAGCAGAGACATTACTTTGCCGACTAAGGTCTGTCTAGTCAAGGCAATGGTTTTTCCTGTGGTCATGTATGGATGTGAGAGTTGCCATGTGAAGAAGGCTGAGAGATGAAGAATTGATGCTTTTGAACTGTGGTGTTGGAGAAGACTCTTGAGATCCCTTGGACTGTGGGGAGATCCAACCAGTCCATTCTGAAGGAGATCAACCCTGGGATTTCTTTGGAAGGAATGATGCTAAAGCTGAAGCTCCAGTACTTTGGCCACCTCATGCGAAGATTTGACTCATTGGAAAAGAGTCTGATGCTGGGAGGGATTGGGCACAAGAGGAGAAGTGGACGACCGAGGGTGAGATGGCTGGATATCATCACTGACTTGATGGACGTGAGTCTGAGTGAACTCCGGGAGATGGTGATGGACAGGGAGACCTGACGTGCTGTGATTCATGGGGTCGCATAGAGTTGGACACGACTGAGCGACTGAACTGAACTGCACTGAAACTATGGTGGAGGTAATGGATATCTCCTTCAAAATGTCCCATGCATGTACTGCTACACTCAGTGTCCCCAACTCTGCAGCAGGCCACCACCAACCCATGCCTCTGCTAGAGACTCTAGGACACTCCTGTGCAAGTCTGGGTCAGTCTGTTTTGGGGTTACTGCTCCTTTCTCCTGCATCCTGGTGTGCACAACAGTTCTGTTTGTGACCTCCAAGAATCTGTTTACCAGTTCTGTAGAAGTTCTAGCAGCTCTGTGTTGGGTTAATGGTGATCTCCTCGAAGAGGGCTTATGCCATACCCAAGTCCGCTGCATCCACAGCTCCTGCCCCTGCAGCAGTCCACTGCTGACCCGTACCTCCACAGGAGATGCTCAAACACAGTTCTGTCTCAGTCTCTGTCGGGTCTCTGGGTCCTGGTGCACACAAGAGTTGTTTGAACACACTGAGCGTCTCTGGTGGGAATCGGGTTTGATTCTAAATGCAAATTTGCCTCTCCTCTCATCTTGCTGGGGCTTGTCCTTTGCTCTTGGACAGGGGTATATCTCCTTAAAGTCACTCTAGCGCCTTGCAGCTGGCACTCCAGTGGAGAGAAAAAAAGATATACCCATTTGAATGCAGAATTCTAAAGAATAGAAAGGAGACATAAGAAAGCCTTCCTCAGTGAACAGTGCAAAGAAATAGAGGAAAACAATAGAATAAACAGGGCTAGAGATCTCTTCAAGAAAATTAGAGATACCAAGAGAACATTTCATGCAAAAATGGGCACAATAAAGGACAGAAATGGCATGGACTTAACAGAAACAGAAGATATTAAGAAGAGGTGGCCAGATTACACAGAAGAACTATTCAAAAAAAGATCTTCATGACCCAGATAATCACTATGGTGTGATCACTCACCTAGAGCCAGACATCTGGAATATGAAATCAAGTGGTCCTTAAAAAACATCACTATGAACAAAGCTAGTGGAGGTGATGGAATTCCAGTTGAGCTATTTCGAATCCTAAAAGATGATGCTGTGAAAGTGCTGCACTCATTATGCCAGCAAATTTGGAAAACTCAACAGTGAGCACAGGACTGGAACAGGTCAGTATTCATTCCAATCCAAAAGAAAGGCAATGCCAAAGAATGTTCAAACTAGCACACAATTGCACTCATCTCACATGCTAGGACAATTGATATACTAATACATATTTAGTATGATATAAGGGTATTTTTAAAGTGTGACGTTGAGATTCAGTAATGTTATTTTACTCATTTGTTACCATATGCAAATATATGGCATTTTATCAGTTTTAACACAAACATTTTCCCACTTATTAATGTCTCTGAATGAAAATGGGTTTTGTCTTACAGTCAGTAGCAGCTCATAGCTGAATTAGCAGTAATTTTCTGTAACGAAGAAATATAATACCGTAAAAAGGATAAATTACGGTAATTTAAAAATAATGGTATTTTTGCCATTATTAATGGAAAAACCATTATAAATTATAAAATTTAGCCAATTTCCAAAGAATATATGTCAGACACATACATTTTCAGACCCTGCAAATGATGCAGTGACCATCCAGTGATCTCAGATCTACATGTTTGACCTATAGGTTTATAGGACATGTTCATAATCTGGTGTAATCAAAGACAAACTTTTACTCAGGAACACATACGTGCATTTTTCTCTGTAAGGGGAAGTGACTTGGAGGACACTGTCTTGCATTTCTGTTACATAATATGTATTTTATATCTACAGAAATGATGTATGATATATATCATGAGATTAACATATATTTTCTGTATTGAGGCATTTTCAAGAGTAGAAATCACTTTACAAACATTATGATTATTTAGCAGATAAATTAACAAGTGATATACTAAATATTGTTATTATTTGCATTTTAAGTGTATTGAAATTTGTACTTATGGTGGTGCAAAAACAATGGAAAAAAATAATTCCCACCACCTTACCATAAATTATGTAATGCACTAAATTTATTAGTAGTTATCATATTCTATATTGTCACGAACTACAAATAAAAAAAAGTTTCAACTGAAGGGCCCTTGATGAATATGATGAAATATGATGGGCCTCAGAGGAAAAAAGTATGTTTATTGAGTTCATAAGACAAAATAGTCTCTATTTTTTATAACACCATTTTACTTGAAATAAATTATGTGACTTGGTATTTGGCAGATATTTTCTGACAAAAGAACAAATTGGGTCTACCACTTCAAATAAACTGGTGGAGAAGATTCTTGACAGTCCTTTGGACTGCCAGGAGATCCAACCAGTCCATCCTAAAGGAGATCAGTCCTGGGTGTTCATTGGAAGGACTGATGCTGAAGCTGAAACTCCAATACTTTGGGCACCTCATGCGAAGAGTTGACTCGTTGGAAAAGACCCTGATGCTGGGAGGGATTGGGGGCAGGAGGAGAAGGGGATGACAGAGGATGAGATGGCTGGATAGCATCACCGACTTGATGGACATGGATTTGGGTAAACTTTGGGAGTTGGTGATGGACAGGGAGGACTGGCATGCTGCGATTCATGGGGTTGCAAAGAGTCGGACACGACTGAGCGACTGAACTGAACTGAGTATTATTTAGAGAGAAATTTTAAGTTGTCAAAGTGAAATTAGAATTTTGGAAAACGTTTTTCCTACCATCTAAGCTTGGTAGCTTCCCAGTACTGAAAGACTATGATGGGAGCAGTGGAGATGCTAAAAAATGTGACTTTTTGATTCCCACCACCTGGAGTACACACAATACATACATCTCTGCCCTTGAGTGTGGGTACAACTTGTGAATATAAGTGATATCTTCTAGTGATTATGTTCTATGATATGGAAAAAGGAAATTTACCCATGTGAGATAGGTTACTAATCACTCTTTGCTATATCAAGAAAGAGATTGTATGGATGGGTCTGACCCAATCTTACCAGCCCTATAAATATGTTCCAGAAGTTAGAAACAAACATAGTCGGAGATTCAGAGTTGCAGAGATATTCTTTTTCTGGCTTTGAAGGAGCAAACTACATTTCTGTGGAGAGGGCCTTGTAGCAAGGAATGATGGACACTTTCTAGGAGCTGAGAATAAGTCGCTAATTAAACTGTGAACTTCTTTAGGGCAGCTGTGTCTTTTTCATGCCCAAGCTAATGAAATATTGATAGTTGACATCTTAACCTAAAGAAGTCAGTCAGATAAATTCAGATTGGTTTAAACTTAACATCACATGCACAGATAGAATTTATTATCTAATGACAATTGTTCTTTAAAAAGTAACTGAAAGAGGATCCACTTAAAGAGTAGTAAACTCATAGTAAATTATGAAAATGAGTTTGCTTGGGATATTATCTTTAAAATACAGCTTAATTTATAAAAAATATTTTTGCATGTGTTGAGAAAAAATTTTGATTTCTAGTTATATACATGACCTAATGATTAGGACAATAATGATTATTAATTCACAAATAATAAAGTATAACATTAATGATTAAATTTGGTTTCTGAAAGTATTGTTTAATGCTGTGATAAAGCATCTCTCGCTTCATCTTCAGTTCTGAAGCAAGTTCAGGAAATTGTTATTTAGAAAAATATTTCAGGATCTTTAACAGCTTTTCTAAGGTCTTGGATCTTTTGATTCTCAAACTGTTTTCTTTTGAAGTGTCAAACATTGTTGTTAAACTAACTTCAACTATTTACCCATTTTCATCCTTAAAAAGACTCCTTTGTCAATGTCTTCTAGGTGATTTGGGAGATTCAGCAACAATTTCATCAACCTCAAGGAATCTTGCATGTTTCTTAAGATCTACAATATAAAGTTGGTTTCATTTCCTTCTGTATTTGTACTATACTTTCAGATTTCTGTGCATCTGAGATTCAGTAAAAATTGATAGGCAACATCTATCTGGAATAAATTTTAATGTTAAGTGCTAAGTATTTCTTGGAGACATTTTTAAGTAGTCAATTCATTGGTAAATATTTGCCTAATAAGACAGTTTATCTTCTTAATGAACCTTATGATTCTAGAGACTTGGCTACTGCATGGTTAGCTAATGAGAACAAGTCTTTATTTGGAAGCTCTAGTTTTTATTCAGTGACAGTAAAATTAATGTATATGGTTCAGAATATTTTCCTTGGGAAAATGACATGCATTGTGTTATCTGTGTGTTTACATATGTGTTAGGTATATATTTTTGCAAATCACACACACACACCATAGTGGCATACTCAAGTTCTGCCCAGGTGTCGAAAATCAATTAAATAGCTAACCAGACTTCTATGTATCATATTTTTAACATGGCAATGCATACATCAAGTGAAATATGATCCTTAGCTCTTTGGATTCTAAGGAATCCTAGAATTTATTAATCTAATTTTAGCTTTAATGAATTCCAGCATTAATCCCATGTGACTCATCTGTCAGGAAGTGTGAGAATCAAAACCGTTCATTTTGTTGCCTTTCACTCACTGTGAAAACAGGGCAAAGAACAGTTCCTTTGGCACATTCATCAAAACTGTGATCAGGCTGATTAAAATGCAGATATACTGGGGCTTATCTCTTATCTGCAGACCAACAGTGATATCTGATTTATTTGAATCTCATTAACACTGCTTTCATGCTTTACTATTGTTTGCTGCTGTTACTGTCATCTAATTAAACAAGCACAACTGTAAATTTTATATGCACATTTGCTCTCTACATTTCTCTGATATCATCTGAAACCTGTCTTCCTACCAGTAATACTCCTCAGGCATAGCATGAGGGCAGAATGGTAATTTGATGTTGTTCTGCACTGTATTACTTTTCTGTGTGGAAGCAAGGATCTTATAAATTTTTAAATTGAACAATACCCTCTATTTGTGATTTGCTTCCACTTCTTTTAAAGAGTTTGCTGCTGCTGCTAAGTCACTTCAGTCGTGTCCGACTCTGTGCGACCCCATAGACAGCAGCCCACCAGGCTCTGCTGCCCCTGGGATTCTCCAGGCAAGAACATTGGAGTGGGTTGCGATTTCCTTCTCCAACGCATGAAAGTGAAAAGTGAAAGTGAAGTCGTTCAGTTGTGTCCGACTCTTCGCGACTCCATGGACTGCAGCCTACCAGGCTCCTCCACCCATGGGATTTTCCAGGCAAGAGTACTGGAATGGGGTGCCATTGCCTTCTCCATAAAGAGTTTGCTACTTGGTATGAAAGCTTCTGATGTCTGAATGACAAAGCCTATGTTTCACGGGATATTTATTTACTATTTTTCTGATTTTTCCAGCAATACACATTGTGCATTTCATTTTTGTTGCAGACATCTTCACTAATGACTTCTATATAGTCACTTTTCTAGAAACCCCATATAGATTTTCTCAGATCCTGGGAAAATCAGGTCCATT
>SJYQ01004373.1:165786-191348 GCA_006410935.1 Redunca redunca | reverse complement strand
TAACATCACCTCAGATTTCTCAATTATTGTACTAAGTTGTGTTTTCTAACCACTTGTCTTTTCCTGTTTCTGAAAAGAACCACTTAGTTCCCCAACCTCACAAATAAAGAGACAAAAAGTAGAAGAGTAAAATAGAAATATATCAAAGAAATATAAAGTTATTTTCAATCAAGTTCAGCTTATTCATTAATGTTAATTTTTTTTAATTTTTATTTTAACTTTAGTTTACTTTACAATACTGTACTGGTTTTGCCAAACATTGACATGAATTCACCATGAGTGTACATTGTTAATTTTTTAAACAGAATTCCAAATGGGAACATTTGAAAGTTAACATCCTTTATATTAGCTTCATACCCATGTGGTACTTTGTTTGTTACCATGAACAGCAGGGGATACATTATTTATATTTGTGATTGTGTCCCCCCTACTTATGTTAACCAAAATGAATGAATTCAAGCCTTAGTAATTGTGAAAGCTATTTAGATATAATCATATTTCAATTATTGTGATCATGTACCTCCAAATTATACCATATGATGCTTCTAGAGCATTAGTATGAACAAAAGGAGAATATTTATACCAAATGTCTTTTTAAAATTAAAAAGGAAAAACAATTATTCTTTATTTTTTTATAAGAAGTTATGTATATGTCAAACACACATTGAAAGATAGATAGATAACAGCATATCACACCTGTTAGCAACTTTACTCACTGACCTTATATTTAAATTATTTTCCTTATACTTTTTAAAATTTTATGCATAACCTGTGTGTATGTGTCTGATCAAGTGAAGTTATTTACTGTTACTATTTACTGTTTACTTAATTAATTACATTCTGAAAGTGAAGACCTAACATTTGGTGGTAGGACGATGAAGGATAGACATTCATATATATTAATTATATGGCTATAACTTGGATCTACCATCTTAGAAGGAAAATTTTAGTATGAACTATGCTTGTTCATGGGGAGATAATAATACTTATAGGATTATAGCATTAATACATAAAGACATATTTATCTTGTGTCTACCTGCTGCTGCTGTTGCTGGTAAGTCGCTTCAGTCATGTCCGGCTCTGTGCGACCCCATAGACTGCAGCCCACCAGGCTACCTCCATTCCTGGGATTCTCCAGGCAAGAACACTGGAGTAGGTTGCCATTTCCTTCTCCAATGCATGAAAGTGAAAAGTGAAAGTGAAGTCAGTCAGTCATGTCTAACTCTTAGTGACCCCATGGACTGCAGGACTGCAGCCTACCAGGCTCCTCCATCCATGGGATTTTTCAGGCAAGAGTACTGGAGTGTGTCTGCCTAGGTATCATTTATTACATAATAAATGTAACATAATGATAGCAAAATATTGGCAACAGTTTAAATGACTGTGGCAAATGACTCTAAATATAGTAGAAAAATAGAAAACTAAGGAGCATTCCAAAATACGATAATTTATGTCTATAATTACTGGATTAGGAATCTATTCATGATATTTTGGGAAATGAAAAATTAAGTTGTTGAATGGTATGTGTCATAATATTTTATTTTATAAATGCATTATAAATTGGTATATATGTTTTTATATAGAGAGGTATTTGTATAACCTGGGTGAGAGAAGTCACCAAACTATTAACTAGGTGCCTCTGGGATGCATTTTTGAAGGAATAAGCAGAAGAGTTTTCTTTTGCTAATTTATATAAGTTAAAAATAAAATGGAGGATTTTAAGTGATTTCAACTATTTACTAATTTTTAGACATCTCAAAAAAATAATGCAAACATCATAATCAGTGACACATCCGATTATGTTTTATTAGTGTTAGCTGGTGGTACAGGAGTTTTAGCCTGCACATGAATATCACCTATTAGTGTTGGTAACTAACAGTTCAGTCTAGTTCAGTTCCTCAGTCACGTCCAACTCTTTGCGACTCCATGGACTGCAGTTCGCCAGGCTTCCCAGTCCATCATCAACCCCCAGAGCTTACTCAAACTCATGCCTGTCGATTCAGTGATGACATCCAACAATCTCATTCTCTGTCATCCCCTACTCCTACCACCTTCAATCTTTCCCAGCAACAGGGCATTTTCCAATGAGTCAGTTCTTTGCATTACGTGGCCAAAGTATTGGAGTTTCAGCTTCAGCATCAGTTCTTTCAATGAATAGTCAGGACTGATCTCCTTTAGGATGGACTGGTTGGATCTCCTTGCAGTTCAAGGGACTCTCAAGAGTCTGCTCTCAACACCACAGTTCAAAGGCATCAGTTTTTTGGCACTCAGCTTCTTTTCTAGTCCAACTCTCACATCCATACATAACCACTGGAAAAACCATAGCCTTGACTAGATGGACCTTTGTTGGCAAAGTAATGTCTCTGCATTTTAATATGTTATCTAGGTTGGTCATAGCTTTTCTTCCAAGGAGCAAGTGTCTTTTAATTTCATGGCTGCAGTCACCATCTGCAATGATTTTCGAGCCCTCCAAAATAAAGTCTATCATTGTTTCCATTATTTCCATCTACTTGCCATTAAGTGATGGGACCAGATGCGATGATCTTAGTTTTCTGAATGATGAGTTTTAAGCCAATATTTTCACTCTTATTTCACATTCATCAAGAGGCTCTTTTGTTCTTCTTCACTTTCTGTCATAAGGGTGGTATCATCTGAATACCTGAGGTTATTGATATTTCTCCCAGCAGTCTTGATTCCAGCTTGTGCTTCATCCAGTCCAGCATTTTGCATGATGTACTCTGTATATAAGTTAAATAAGCAGGATGACAATATTCAGCCTTGACATACTCCTTTCCCAGTTTGGAACCAGCCTGTTGTACTATGTCCAGTTCAAACTGTTGCTTTTTGGCCTGCATACAAATTTGTCAGGAGGCAGGTCAGGTGGTTTGGTATTCCCATCACTTTAAGAATTTTCAAGTTTATTGTGATCTACTTCCCTGGTGGCTCAGATGGTAAAGCATCTGTCTATAATGCAGGAGACCTGGATTCGATCCCTGTGTCAGGAAGATTCCCTGGAGAAGAAAATGGCAACCCACTCCAGTACTCTTGCTTAGAAAATCTCATGGACGAAGGAGCCTAGTGCCAATGGGGTCACAATGACTGGGACATGACTGAGCGACTTCACTTTCACTTTCACAAAGTCATAGGCTTTGGAGTAGTTAATAAAGCAGAAGTAGATGTTTTTTCTGGAACTCTCTTGCTTTTTCAGTGATTTAGTGGATGTTGGCAATTTGATCTCTGGTTCCTCTGACTTTTCTTTTCTAAATCCAGCTTGAATATCTGGAAGTTCTTGGCTCACTTACTGTTGAAACGTAGCTTGGAGAATTTTGAGCATTACATTGCTCGCATGTGAGATGAGTGCAATTGTGTGCTAGTTTGAACATTCTTTGCCATTGCCTTTCTTTGGGATTGGAATGAAAACTGACATTTTCCAGTCCTGTGCCCACTGTTAGTTTTCCGAATTTGCTGGCATAATGAGTGCAGCACTTTCACAGCATCATCTTTTTGGATTCGAAACAGCTCAACTGGAATTCCATCGCCTCCACTAGCTTTGTTCATAGTGATGCTTTTAAGGCCCATTTGACTTCACATTCCAGGATGTCTGGCTCTAGGTGAGTGACCCCACCATCATGGTTATCTGGGTCATGAAGATCTTTTTGTATAATTCTTCTGTGTATTCTTGCCACCTCTTCTTAATATCTTCTGTTTAAGTCCATACCATTTCTGTCCTTTATAGAGCCCATCTTTGTATGAAATGTTTTCTTGGTATCTCTAATTTTCTTGAACAGATCTCTAATCTTTCCTATTCTATTGTTTTCCTCTATTTCATTGCATGGATCATGGAGGAAGGCTTTCTTATCTCTCCTTGCTATTTGGAAATTTGCATTCAGATGGCTACATCTTTCCTTTTATTATTATTATTTTTGCATTTAGCTTCTCTTTTTTTCTAAGCTATTTGTAAGGCCTCCTCAGACAACGATTTTGCCTTTTTGCATTTCTTTTTCTTGGGGATGGTCTTGATCACTGCCACCTGTACAATGCCACTAACCTCCATCCATAGTTCTTCAGGCACTCTGTCTATCAGACCTAATCCCTTAAATCTGTTTGTCACTTCCACTGTATAATAATAAGGGATTTGATTTAGGTCATACCCGAATGGTCTAGTGGTTTTTCCTACTTTTTTTCAATTTAAGTTTGAATTTGTCAATAAGGAGTTCATGACCTGAGCCACAGTCAGCTCCCAGTCTTGCTTTTGGTTTTCTCCTTCTTTGGCTGCAAAGAATATAATCAATCTGATTTCGGTACTGACCATCTGGTGGTGTTGATGTGTAGAGTCTTCTCTTGTGTTGTTAAAAGAGCTATGACTGTTGCTATGACCAGTGCGTCCTCTTGGCAGAACTTTGTTAGCCTTTGACCTGCTTCATTTTGTACTCCAAGGCCAAATTTGCCTGTTTCTCTAGGTATCTTTTGACTACTTACTTTTGTATTCCAGTCCCTTATAATTAAAAAGACATCTTTTTTGGTTGTTAGTTCTAAAAGGGCTTGTAGTTCTTCCTAGAATCATTCAACTTCAGCTTCTTCAGCATTACACAGTTGGATTACTGTGATATTGAATGGTTTGCCTTGGAAATGAACAGAGATCATTGTTGTTTTTGAGATTGCATCCAAGTACTACATTTCAGATTCTTTAATTGACTATAAGAGCTGCTCCATTTGCTCTAATGGATTCTTTCCCATAATAGTAGATATAATGGTCATCTGAGTTAAATCTAGTAGATATAATGGTTATCTGTGTTGTGGAACAGTGACCACACAAGAGACAAACCCAGATTTGCCCATGAATGTGCAGGAGTCTCTTGCAGAGGTGCGGGTCAGTGGTGGCCTGCTGCAGGGTTAGGGGCTGCAGGGGACCTTTTGAAGAAGGTAGCCATTATCTTCAGGTCAAACAACAGGGATGGAACCCAGACATTCAAGAGAAAATTGGATTAAAGATTTACTGAGCATGGCCCCGTCCATCAGAACAAGACCCAGTTTCCTTCTCAGTCAGTCTTTTCCATATGGAAGCTTCCATAAGTCTCTTATCCTTATCCATCAGAGGGAAGACAGAATGAAAACCACAATCACAGACAATTAATCAAACTGATCACATGTACCACAGCCTTGTCTAGTTCAATGAAACTATGGGCCATGCCATGTAGGGCCACCCAAGTCAGACAGGTCATGGTAGAGAGTTCTGACAAAACGTGGTCCAGTGGAGAAGGGAATGGCAAACCACTTCAGTATTCTTGCCTTAAGAACCGCATGAACAGTAGGAAAAGGCAAAAAGATAGGACACTGAAAGATGAACTCCCCAGGTCAGTAGGTACCCAATATGCTACTGGAAAACAGTGGAGAAATAGCTCCAGAAAGAATGAAGAGATGGAGCTAAAGCAAAAACAACACCCCGTTGTGGATGTGACTGGTGATGTAAGTAAAGTCCAATGCTGTAAAGACCAGTATTGAGTAGGAACCTGGAATATTAGCTCTGTGAATCAAGGAGGTGGTCAAATAGGAGATGGCAAGAGTGAACATTGACATTTTAGGAATCAGTGTACTAAAATAGACTGGAATGGGTAAATTTAATTGAAATGACCATTATATCTACTTTTATGGTAATTGACAAGGCAAATACATTTCATACATGACCCCTTGGAGTTCCGATGTAGCTCAGAATGGTGCAGTGACTTATATAAGAAGATTATCATTTTTCCTCCTTCTATAAGAATCTGATATATCTATGCTACCAAGGCAGTTCTGTTAGATGAGATCGTTAATGGACCCCCACGTCTTCTTTTATAGCCAAGATTAGTAGTCCAAAGTGCAGTTTTTGGGTGCAGACTCAAAAATGATAGAATAATCTTGGTTTCATTTCTGCGGCAAGCCATTCAACTATCAAAATCATCCAAGTCTGTGCCCCAACCACTGATGCCAAAGAAGCTGAACTTTAATGGTTCTATGAAGACCTGAATCATCTTATAGAACTAACACCAAAAAAAAAAAAAAAAAAAGTCCATTTCATCATAGGAGATTGGAATGCGAAAGTAAGAAGTCAAGAGATACCTGGAATAACAGGTGAGTTTGGCCTTGGAGTACAAAATGAAGAAAGCAAAAGGCTAACAGTCTTGTCGAGAGAACATGCTGGTCATAGCAAACATCCTTTTCCAACAACCCAAAAGACGATTCTATCCATGGATATCACCAGATGATCAATACTGAAATCAGATTTATTATGTTCTTGATAGCTGAAGATGGAGAAGCTCCGTTCAGTCAGTAAAAACAAGTCCTGGAGCTGACTGTGGCTCAAATCATCAAATTCAGCCTTAAACTGAAGAAAGTAGGGAAAACCATTAGTCCATTTGGGTATGACCAAAATCAAATCCCTTATGATTATACAGTGAAGGTGACAATTAGATTCAAAGGATTACATCTGGTAGACAGAGTACCTGAAGAGCTATGGACAGAGGTTCATAACATTGTACTGGAGGAAATGACCAAAATCATACCAAAGAAGAGTAAATGAAGAAGGGCAAAGTGGTTATCTGAGGAGGTTTACAAGGAAAGAAGAAGATATGAAAGGCAAGGGAGAAGGGAAAAATACACCCAACTGAATGAAGAGTTCCAGAGAATAGCTTAAAGGGATACGAAGGCCTTCTTAAGAACATTGCAAAGATAGAGGAAAACATCAGAATGAGGAAGGGTAGAGATCTATCACTTCAAGAATACTTTAGGTATCAAGGGAACATTTCATACAAACATGGACACAATAAAAGATAGAAATGGCAAAGACCTCACAGAAGCAGAAGAGATTAAGAAAAGGTGGCAAGAATACACAGATCTATACAAAAGAGGTCTTAATGACCCGGATAACCAGGATGCTGTAGTAACTCACCTGGAGCTGGACATAATGGAGTATTAAGTCAAATAGGCCTTAGGAAGCATTACTAACAAAGCATTATAAACTTTGGTATAAACTAGAGATGATGGAATTCCAGCTGAGCTGTTTAAAATACTAAAAGATAATGCTGTTAAACTGTGGCACTCAGTATATCAGCAAGTTTGGAAAACTCAGCAGAGGCCACAGGAGTGGAAAAGGTCAGTTTTCATTCTAGTCCCAAAGAAAGGCAATGCCAAAGAATGCTCAAACTGCCATGCAATTGTACTTATCTCACATGCTAGCAAAGTTATGCTCAAAATCATTCAAGCTAGGCTTCATTTCATGCAAAGATGGTAAAATAAAGTACAGAAATGGTGTGGACCTAACAGAACCAGAAGATATTAAGAAGAGGTGGCAAGAATACACAGAAGAATTATACAAAAAAGATCTTCATGACCCAGATAATCATGATGGTGATCACTCACCTAGAGCCAGATAGCCTGGAATGTGAAGTCAAGTGGGCCATAGGAAGGAAGCATCATTACGAACAAAGCTAGTGGAGGTGATGGAATTCCAGTTGAGCTATTTCAAATCCTGAAAGATGACACTGTGAAAGTGCTGCACTCACTATGCCAGCAAATTTGTAAAACTCAGCAGTGGCCACAGGACTGGAAAAGGTCAGTTTTCATTCCAATCCCAAAGAAAGGCAATGGCAAAGAATGCTCAAACTACCACACAATTGCACTCATCTCACATGCTGGTAAGGTAATGCTCAAAATTCTCCAAGCCAGACTTCAACAGTATATGAACTGTGAACTTCCAGATGTTCAAGCTGGATTTGGAAAATGCAGGGAAACCAGAGATCAAATTGCCAACATCCGTTAGATCATTGAAAAAGCAAGAGAATTCCAAAAAAGCATCTACTTCTGCTTCATTTATTACTCCAAAGCCTTTGATTATGTGGATCACAATAAACTGTGGGAAAAATCTGAAAGAGATGGGAATACCAGACCACCTGACCTGTCTCCTGACAAATCTGTAAGCAAATCCAGAAGCAACAGTTAGAACTGGACTTGGAACAATGGACTGGTTCCAAATTGGGAAAAGAATATGTCAAGCTGGATATTGTCACCTTGCTTATTTAACTTAAATACAGAGTACATCATGCAAAATGCTGGACTGGAGAAGCACAAGCTGGAATCAAGATTGCCAGGAGAAATATCACTAACCTCAGATATGCAGATGTCACCACCCTTATGGCAGAAAGAGAAGAAGAACTAAAGAGCCTATTGATGAAAGTGAAAGAGGAGAGTGGAAAAGTCGGTTTAAAATTCAACATTCAGAAAACTAAGATCATAGCGTCTTGTCCCATAACTTCATGGCAAATAGATAGGGAAAAAATGGAAACAGTGGCAGGCTTTATTTTGGGGGTCTCAAAAATTACTGCAGATGATGAAAGCCTGACTGCAGCCATGAAATTAAAAGACACTTGTTCCTTGGAAGAAAAGCTATGACCAACCTAGATAGCATATTTAAAAAGCAGAGACATTACTTTGCCAACAAAAGTCCATCGAGTCAAAGCTTTGGTTTTTTCAGTAGTCACGTATGGATGTGAGAGTTGGCCAATAAAGAAAACTGAGTGCTGAAGAATTGATCCTTCTGAACTATGGTGTTGGAGAAGACTCTTGAGAGTCCTGTGGATAGCAAAGCAATCCAACCAATCCATCCTAAAGGAAATCAGTCCTGAATGTTCATTGGAAGGACTGATGGCTGAAGCTGAAACCCCAATACTTTGGCCACCTGATGTGAAGAATTGACTCATTGAAAAGACCCTGATGCTGGGAATGATTGAAGGCGGGAGGAGAAGGGGACAATAGAGGATGAGATTGTTAGATGGGATCACTGACTCAATGGACATGAGATTTAGTAAGCTCCGGGAGTTGATGATGGACAGGGAATCTTGGTGTGCTGTAGTCCATGGCATTGCAAAGAGTTGGACACAACTCAGCATCTGAACTGAACTCAGGCTTCAGCAGTATGCCAGTTTATAAATTCCAGATGTACAGCTAGGTTTCAAAGAGGCAGAGGAAACAGAGATATTGTCGACAATCATTGGATCATGGAGAAAGCAAAGGAATTCTAGAAAAAAAGTCTACTTCTGCTTCATTGACTACAATATAGTCTTTGGTTGTGTGGATCATAACAAACTTTGTAAAATTTTGAAGAGATTGGAATACCAGACTACCTTACCTGCTTCCTGAGAAACCTGTATGCAAGTCAAGAATCAACAGTTAGAACTTAATATGGAATAAGTGACTGATTCCATTTAGGAAAAGATTACAACAAGATAGTTACCATGCTTTTTAAACTTGTATGCAGAATTCGTTGTCCAAAATGTCAAGCTCAATGAATCATAAGCTGGAGTCAAGAGTACTAGGAGAAATATCAACAACTTCAGATATGTTGATAGTACTACTCTAATGGTAGAAAGTGAAGATGAACTAAAGAGCCTCTTGATAAACGTGAAAGTGCAAAAGCTGGCTTGAAACTCAACATTAAAAAAAAAAAATTAAGATCATGGTATACAGTCATATTACTGCATGGCAAATAAAAGGGGAAACAGTGGAAGCTGTGACAGCTTTTATTTTCTTGGGCTCCAGAATCAGATGGTGACTGCACCATGAAATTAAAAGACACTTGCTCCCTGGAAGGAAATCTATGACAAGCCTAGACAGCATATTAAAAAGCAGCAACGTCACTTTGCCAACAAAGATCCATATACGCGAATCTTTCATTTTTCCAGTAGTCAAATTGTTGTGCTGTAGAAGACTCTTGAAAGTCTCTTATATTTCAAGGAGATCAAACTAGTCAATCCTAAAGGAAATCAACCCTGAATATTTTTTGAAAGGACTATTGCCTAAGCTCCAGTTCTTTGGCCACCTGACTGGAAGAGCCTACTCATTGGGAAAGACCCTGATGCTAGGAAAGATTGAGGACAGGAAGAGAAGTGGGTGATAGAGGATTAGATGGTTAGATAGCATTACCAATTCAATGGATATGAATTTGAGCAAACACTGGGAGACAGTAGAGGACAGAGAAGCATGGTGCGCTATAGCTCATAAAATTTTGGACATGACTTAGTGACTGAACAACAACTTCTTCTTTCATATTGTTGTTCTGGTCTCCCCAGGATAATTGTATTCTTTAGTATAATCGGAATTGGGTGACATCATATCTGGAAAAATAGAAGACCCAAAGAAACAATTTCCTATGGGCAGAAGAAGCTGTCATGTGAGTGCAAATTTCATTTATTCTCGCATAGCATTGGTGATAATGTGGTCATATGACCACATGTGGACAAAAGGTGTGTGTGTATGTATATGTGTGTTTGTGTGTGTGTATGTACCCTTTTCCCCTATCCTGCCTCTGGAGAACCATTTAATGTGCTTTTTGTATGTGTTTATATTTGAATCTTGTCTTAAAGTATATTATTTGTGTCATAAATGTCTTTTAGTATATTACAGTACCTAACTGTTTGATTTAATTACAGACTAACTACCACAGCATGAAAAAGTACTTATCTTCTGTGCATTAGGAAAATGAAGCTATAAATATTAAGAAATAATAAATTCTCCTTATATCTTTAAGGGCTATGTCAATTAAAATATTTCAAAACATACCACTATCCTATCTTATATTCTAATAGTTTTGTTCTTTTGAAGTTCAAATAATGCTGTCAAATTAATTAGGATCTTCAATCAAAATATCTATTATACAAATCTACTCACTAGTGCTCAACAGTGGCTCTTAGCTATATGTGCTGTGAATGATATTACTATGGTATAGCACAATCTTTTATAAAGTTACTAATGTCCTGAAAATAAAAAAATAAAATCAAGTCTCTCCCATTTTCTTTTAAATTTTAAAAGCCATCATCCTCTTTATAAGAATATGTGTATTTTTTCAGATTCTTATAAATTATACATCTATATTGGGGCTTCCCTAGTGGCTCCGATGGTAAAAAGTCTCCCTTCAATGAGGGAGACCTGGGTTCAGTCCCTGGGTTGGGAAGATTCCCTGGAGGAGGCATTGCAATGCGTTCCAGTATTCTTGCCTAGAGAATCCCCATGGAAAGAGAAGCCTGGTGGGCTACAATCCATGGGGTCGCAAAGAGTTGGACACGACTGAGCGACTAAGCACAGCACACAGCATGTATCTATATCAGGAAGTGGTACAGTTGAAGTTTTATATATACTAATATGTCTTTAAAACACAAGTATTATTTTCCACAAGATTCAGATGATTCCTTTTTATTTCTGTCTAGTATTTTGACATTTCACTTTCTTTAATCTCATGTATGTAATTACTTTTAACAAGAGCTATCTAATTTAGGTCATTTCCTAGTGATGCATCAGCAAGCATAAATTGCTATTCAATTGTGTCAGTTTTCATCTTTGAGTCAATGACCCATAGAACCACTTATACCACAAATGTGAAATGATTCTGTTAACATGCAGCAGTTTTCTAGTTTCCCTAATCACTAAAAGAAAAAAAAAAAGGACATTTAATATAAGATGTTCTTTATTCTACTCCAGTAACCTATCAAGCTAAACTATCTCTTTATTGCAGTGTTAAATTTCTTGTCATTTTCTACACTCTCTACTGCCCAGTCACATCTTAGTTCCTTTTGACTGAGCTTCTGTCCTGGTAAATATTCACAAACTGGTCTTTAGAAGATCACTGTTTAGTTAACAAATACTTTTGGCCCTTTTTCATTTTCAGTCTTATCTTACAGTCATTATTGATGGTAATCCAATTTAGTGATTAAATCACACTCACATAAGCTTAAAATTAAAATTCAGCTTCATCAGTTTCCATACAGAAACCTTTATATAAGTTAAAGTGTCTGAGGCTTTTTACTCATGTGGCTGATGATAACCTTTTAAAGAGATTCTGTCATTTTAAGGGAGATAAGGTATATAAAGCAGTTAGTACAGGACTTGGTACATATTAATGATACTTTTAATATGGCATGGTTTCTATTCTCTGTGTTCATTTTTTTTTTTTTTTAATTGAAGGCTTTCTCTTTCTGACTTACTTGTATAACAGGTTCTAGGTTCATTCATCTTATTTCAATTGACTCAGATTTGTTCCTTTTTTTTTTTTATGGCTGAATAATATCCAGTGTATGTATGTCCCACAATATCTATCCATCCATTAGTCAATGAACATATAGATTGCCTCCATGTCCTGGTGATTGTAAACAGTGCTTCTAGGAAAATAGTACTGGATAAACCTATTTACAGGGGAGGAATAGAGATGCAAACACAGAGGAAGGTCCTGTGGTCATAGCAAGGGAAGGAGAGGGTGGGATGGACTGAGAGAGTACCATGAATAAAGTAGCTAATGGAAAGCTGTAATATAACACAGGATGTCCAACCTGGTGCTCTGTGACAACCTAGAGGGATGGAACGACAACCTCTTGAGAGGGTGGTTCAAGTATGGCTAATGTGTGTTGTAAGGCAGAATCCAATGCAACATTGTGAAGCTATTCTCCAGTTAAAAAAAATTATTTGTAGAGTTTTTGATTATGCCATTCTGACGGAAGGGAGGTGATATCTCATTGTCATTTTGATTTGCATTTCTTTAATGCTTAGCATTGTTGAACATCTGTTTGTGTGCCTAATAGTCATCTATATATATTTGGTCAAATGTCTATTCAGGGCTTCAGCCTATATTTTGATGGATTGTTTATTTTTTTTTTAATATTGAATTGTATGAGCTGTGTGTATAGGTTGAATATTAACCCCATGTCTGTCATATTTGAAAATATTTCTTCCCATTCCATAGAATAAATTTATTTTCATTGTTTTTTGTTTTGTCAATGTTTTTTTTTTTTTTTTTNNTTTTTTTTTTTTTTTTTTTCTGTGCAGAAGGCTTTTGCATTAATTAGTTCCCACTGGTTTATTTTTGCATTTGTTTCTTTTGCTTCAAGGGACAGATCCAAAAAAATATTGCTATGATATATATCAGAGAGTTCTACTTATGTTCTTTTCTAGAAGTTTTATGGCTTCTGACTACATTTAGGTCTCTAATCCATTTTATTTTTATAAATTGTGTGAGAAAATGTAATCTCAGTCCTTTAGATGTATTTGTACAGTTTTCCCAGCTCCAATTTTTGAAGCGATTGTTTTTTTGTCATTTGTCATTCTTTCCTGTTGCTGTGGATTTATTGAGGATTGGTGCATGAGTTTTATTTCTGGGCTTTCTGTTTTGTTCCATTGATCTATATGTCTGTTTTTGTGCCAGTACCAGGCTTTTTTGATTACTATATCTTCATAGTATAGTCTGAAGCCTGAAATTTGGGAATGTGACACCTCCAGCTGTTTTTTTTTTTTGTTTTTTTTTTCTCAAGATTTATTTGGTAATTTGGGGTCTTTTGTGGTTCCATATGAATTTTCAGATTATATTTTTTGTTCTGTGAAAAATGTCATGGCTATTTTAATAGGAGTTAAATTAAATCTATACATTGCTTTGAGCAGAATGGCCATTTTAGCAATATTCACTTTTTATTTTTAATTTTGTTTGGTAGGTTCTGGAACCAATTTTATTTTATTTATTTGTTTAATTTTTATTTTTACTTTATTTTGCTTTACAATACTGTATTCGTTTTGCCATACATTGACATGAATCAGTCACGGGTATACATGAGTTCCCAATTCTGAAACCCCCTCCCACCCCATATCATCTCTCTGGGTCATCCCCGTGCACCAGCCCCAAGCATCCTGTATCCTGTATCAAATATAGACTGGCGATTTGTTTCTTACATGTTAGTATGTATGTTTCAATGCCATTCTCCCAAATCATCCCACCCTCTCCCTCTCACAGAGTCCAAAAGTCCGTTCTAAACTTCTGTGTCTCTTTTGTTGTCTCACATACAGGGTTATCATTGCCATCTTTCTAAATTCCATATATATGTGTTAGTATACTGTATTGGTGTTTTTCTTTCTGGCTTGCTTCGCTTTGTATAATAGGCTCCAGTTTCATCCACCTCATTAGAACAGATTCAAATGTATTCTTTTTAATGGCTGAGTAATACTCCATTGTGTTTATGTACCACAGCTTTCTTATCCATTCATCTGCTGATGGACATCTAGGTTGCTTCCATGTCTTGGCTATTATAAACAGTGCTGCCATGAACATTGGGGTACACGTATGTCTTTCATTCCTGGTTTCCTCGGTGTGTATGCCCAGCAGTGGGATTGCTGGGTCACAAAGCAGTTCTATTTTCAGTTTTTTAAGGAATCACCACACTGTTCTCCATAGTGGCTGTACTAGTTTGCATTCCTGCCAACAGTGTAAGAGGGTTCCCCCTTCTCCGCACCCTCTCCAGCATTTATTGCTTATAGACTTTTGGATCACAGCCATTCTGACTGGTGTGAAATGGTACCTCATTGTGGTTTTGGTTTGCATTTCTCTGATAATGAGTGATGTTGAGCATCTTTTCATGTGTTTGTTAGCCATCTGTATGTCTTCTTTGGAGAAATGTCTATTTAGTTCTTTGGCCCACTTTTTGATTGGGTCGTTTATTTTTCTGGAATTGAGCTGCAAAAGTTGCTTGTATATTTTTGAGATGAGTTGTTTGTCAGTTGCTTCATTTGCTATTGTTTTCTCCCATTCTGAAGGCTGTCTTTTCACCTTGCTTATAGTTTCCTTTGTTGTGCAGAAGCTTTTAATTTTAATTAGATCCCATTTGTTTGTTTTTGCTTTTATTTCCAGTATTCTGGGAGGTGGATCATAGAGGATCCTGCTGTGATTTATGTCGGAAAGTGTTTTGCCTATGTTCTCCTCTAGGAGTTTTATAGTTTCTGGTCTTATATTTAGATCTTTAATCTATTTTGGGGTTATTTTTGTGTGTGGTGTTAGAAAGTGATTTAGTTTCATTCTTTTACAAGTGATTGACCAGTTTTCCCAGCACCACTTGTTAAAGAGATTGTCTTTAATCCATTGCATATTTCTGCCTCCTTTGTCAAAGATAAGGTTTCCATAGGTGTATGGATTTATCTATGGGCTTTCTGTTTTGTTCCATTGATCTATATTTCTGTCTTTGTGCCAGTACCATACTGTCTTGATGACTGTGGCTTTGTAGTAGAGCCTGAAGTCAGGCAGGTTGATTCCTCCTGTTCCATTCTTCTTTTCTCAAGATTGTTTTCACTATTCGAGGTTTTTTGTATTTCCATACAAATTGTGAAATTATTTGTTCTAGCTCTGTGAAAAAAATACCGCTGGTAGCTTGATAGGTATTGCATTGAATCTGTAGATTGCTTTGGATAGTATGCTCATTTTCACTGTATTGATTCTTCCGACCCATGAACATGGTATATTTCTCCATCTATTAGTGTCTTCTTTGATTTCTTTTATCAGTGTTTTATAATTTTCTATATTTAGGTCTTTAGTTACATTATGTAGATATACTCCTAAGTATTTTATTCTTTTCGTTGCAATGGTGAATGGAGTTGTTTCCTTAATTTCTTTTTCTACTTTCTCATTATCAGTGTATAGGAATGCAAGGTATTTCTGTGTGTTGATTTTATATCCTGCAACTTTACTACATTCATTGATTAGCTTTAGTAATTTTCTGGTGGAGTCTTTAGGGTTTTCTATGTAGAGGATCATGTCATCTGCAAACAGTGAGAGTTTTACTTATTCTTTTCCAATTTGGATCCCTTTTATTTCTTTTTCTGCTCTGATTGCAGTGGCCAAAACTTCCAGAACTATGTTGACTAGTAGCAGTGAAAGTGGGCACCCTTGTCTTGTTCCTGACTTTAGGGGAAATGCTTTCAATTTTTCACCATTGAAGATAATGTTTGCTGTGGGTTTGTCATATATAGCTTTTATTAGGTTGAGGTACATTCCTTCTATTCCTGCTTTCTGGAGAGTTTTTATGATAAATGGATGTTGAATTTTGTTGAAGGCTTTCTCTGCATCTATTGAGATAATCATATGGCTTTTATTTTTCAATTTGTTAATATGGTGAATTACATTGATTGATTTGTGGATATTGAAGAATCCTTGCATTCCTGGGGTAAAGCCCACTTGGTCATGGTGTGTGATCTTTTTAATGTATTGTTGGATTCTGACTGCTAGAATTTTGTTAAGGATTTTTGCATCTATGTTCATCAGTGATATTGGCCTGTAGTTTTCTTTTTTTGTGGCACCTTTGTCGGGTTTTGGTAGTAGGGTGATGGTGGCCTCATAGAATGAGTTTGGAAGTTCACCTTCCTCTGCAATTTTCTGGAAGAGTTTGAGTAGGATAGGTGTTAGCTATTCTCTAAATTTTTTGGTAGAATTCAGCTGTCAAGCCATCTGGACCTGGGCTTTTGTTTGCTTTGAGATTTCTGATTACAGTTTCAATTTCGGTGCTTGTGATGGGTCTGTTAAGATTTTCTATTTCTTCCTGGTTCAGTTTTGGAAAGTTGAACTTTTCTAAGAATTTGTCCATTTCTTCCACATTGTCCATTTTATTGGCATATACTTGCTGATAGTGGTCTCTTATGATCCTTTGTATTTCTGTGTTGTCTGTTGTGATCTCTCTATTTTCATTTCTAATTTTATTGATTTGCCTTTTTCCCTTTGTTTCTTTATGGGTCTGGCTAATGGTTTGTCAATTTTATTTATCATTTCAAAGAACCAGCTTTTGGCTTTGTTGATTTTTCCTATGGTCTCTTTTGTTTTTTGCATTTATTTCTGCTGTAATTTTTAAGATTTCTTTCTTTCTACTAACTCTGGGGTTTTCCATTTCTTCCTTTTCTAGTTGCTTTAGGTGTAGAGTTAGGTTATTTATTTGACTTTTTTCTTGTTTCTTGAGGTATGCCTGTATTGTTATGAATTTTCCTCTTAGCACTGCTTTTATAGTGTCCCACAGGTTTTGGGTTGTGTTTTCGTTTTCATTCGTTTCTATGCACATTTTGATTTCTTTTTTGATTTCTTCTGTGATTTGTTGATTAGTCAGCCTCCATATGTTGGAAGTTTTAATAGTTTTTCTCCTGTAATTGAGATCCAATCTTACTGCATTATGGTCAGAAAAGATGCTTGGAATGATTTCAAATTTTTTTTGAAATTGTCAAGGTTAGATTTATGCCCAGGATGTAATCTATCCTGGAGAAGTTTCCATGAGCACTTAAGAAAAAGGTGAAATTCATTGTTTTGGGGTGAAATGTCCTATAGATATCAATTAGGTCTAACTTGTCTATGGTATCATTTAAAGTTTTCATTTCTTTGTTAATTTTCTGTTTAGTTGACCTGTCCATAGATGTGAGTGGGGTATTAAAGTCTCCCACTATTATTGCGTTATTGTTAATTTCCCATTTCATACTTGTTAGCATTTGTCTTTACATATTGCGGTGCTCCTATGTTGGGTACATATATATTTATAGTTGTTATATCTTCTTCTTGGATTGATCCTTTAATCATTATGTAGTGGCCTTCTTTGTCTCTTTCCACAGCCTTTGTTTTAAAGTCTATTTTATCGGCTATGAGTATTGCTACTCCTTCTTTCTTTTGGTCTCTATTTGCATGGAATATCTTTTTCCAGCCCTTCACTTTCAGTCTGTATGTGTCCCCTGTTTTGAGGTGGGTCTCTTGTAGGCAGCATATATAGGGGTCTTGTTTTTATATCCATTCAGCCAGTCTTTGTCTTTTGGTTGGGGTGTTCAACCCATTTACATTTAAGGTAATTATTGATAAGTATGATCCCATTGCCATTTACTTTATTGTTTTGGGTTCGAGTTTATATGCCCTTTTTGTGTTTCCTGTCTAGAGAAGATCCTTTAGCATTTGTTGGAGAGCTGTTTTGCTGGTGCTGAATTCTCTCAGCTTTTGCTTGTCTGGAGAGCTTTAGATTTATCCTTCATATTTGAATGAGATCCTTGCTGGGTACAGTAATCTGGGCTGTAGGTTATTTTCTTTCATCACTTTAAGTATGTTTTGCCATTCCCTCCTGGCCTGAAGAGTTCCTATTGAAAGATCTGCAGTTATCCTTATGGGAATCCCCTTGTGTGTTATTTGTTGATTTTCCCTTGCTGCTTTTAATATTTGTTCTTTGTGTTTGATCTTTGTTAATTTGATTGATATGTGTCTTGGGGTGTTTCACCTTGGTTTTATTCTGTTTGGAACTCTCTGGGTTTCTTGGACTTGGATGATTATTTCCTTCCCCATTTTAGGGAAGTTTTCAACTATTATCTCCTTTCTTTTTGTCTTTTTCTTCTGGGACTCCTATAATTCGAATGTTGGAGCATTTCAAATTGTCCTGGAGGTCTCTGAGATTGTCCTCATTTCTTTTAATTTGTTTTTCTTTTTTTCCTCTCTGATTCATTTCTTTCTACCATTCTATTTCACTAATCCTATCTTCTGCCTCTGATATTCTACTATTTGTTGCGTCCAGAATGTTTTTGATCTCATTTATTGCATTATTCATTATATATTGACTCTTTTTTATTTCTTCTAGGGCCTTGTTAAACATTTCTTGCATCTTCTTCAGGCTATTTATCTGTGATTCCATTTTGATTTCAAGATTTTGGATCATTTTCTCTATCATTATTCAGAATTCTTTCTCAGGTAGATTCCCTATCTCTTCCTCTTTTGTTTGGTTTGGTTGGCTTTTCTCCTGTTCCTTTACCTGCTGGGTATTCCTCTGTCTCTTCATCTTGGTTATATTGCTGCATTTGGTGTGGCCTTTCTGTAATATGGGAATTTGTGGAGTTCTCTTTATTATGGAGTTTCCTCACTGTGGGTGGGGTTGTATCAGTTGCTTGTCGAGGTTTCTTGGTTAGGGAACCTTGTGTCGGAGTTCTGGTGAGTGGAGCTGGATTTCTTCTCTCTGAAGTGTAATGAAGTGTCCAGTAATGAGTTATGAGATGTCTATGGTTTTGGAGTAACTTGAGCTGCCTGTATATTGAAGCTCAGGGGTGTGTTCCTGTGTTGCTGGAGAATTTGCATGGTATGTCTTGCTCTGGAACTTGTTTGCCCTTGGGTGGTGCTTGGTTTCAGTGTAGGTATGGAGGTGTTTGATGAGCTCCTATCGATTAATGTTCCTTGGATTCAGGAGTTCTTTGATGTTCTCAGGATTTGGACTGAAGTCTCCTGCTTCTGGTTTTCAGTTTTATTTTTACAGTAACCTCCAAGCTTCTCCATCTATACAGCACTGATGATAAAACATCTAGGTTAAAGATGAAAAGTTTCTCCACATTGAGGGGCACCCAGAGAGGTTCACTGAGTTATATGGAGAAGAGAAGAGGGAGGGGGTAGTTAGAGGTGGGTGGAATGAGATGAAGTGGGATCAAAAGAGGAGAAAGCAAGCTAGCCAGTAATCACTTTCTTATGTGCACTCCACAGTCTGGACCACTCAGAGATGTTAACGGAGTTATACAGGGAAGAGGAGAGGGAGGAAGTAGATAGAGGTGGCCAGGAGGATAAAAGAGGGAAATGAAAAGGAGAGAGACAGATCCAGCCAGTAACCAGTTCCCTAAGTGTTCTCCACCATCTGGAACACACAGAGATTCACAGAGTTGGGTAGAGAAGAGAAGGGAGAGGAAGGAGACAGAGACAACCTGGTGGAGAAAAAGGAGGGTCCAAAGGAGGAGAGAGTGGTCAAGCCAGTAATCTCGCTCTCAGGTAAAATTGGGTACTGAAGATTGGGTTTTTAAATGTACAAAATTGACAACAAATGCCAAAAAGCAAAGATTAAAAATCTAGAGTAGAGGTTGGATTATTAAAAATACAATGTTAAAGAAAAGAAGAAGAAGAAAAGGGAAAAAAAGTCACCAGAATTATTAAAAAACAATAACAACAACCACACACACACACACAAATATATATATATATATGGCATGTGCTTTAAAAATAGGATCTTTTTTTTTTGAAAAGTAATAGTAGGTTATAAAAATTAAAATTAAAGGAGAAATAGAGGAATAAAAAATTTAAAGAGTTTAAAAAAAAGAAAAAGAAAAAAAAACAATCAAGCAAAAACATCAACAACAAAAAAGAGAATGGTCATAAAAATAGTAAAGATATTTCTGTGACTTTCTCTGGTGTTGTGGGCAGTGTAGGGTCACTTCCAAGGCAGTTCCCTCTGTTTAGCTTCTTCTGTTTGCTGGTCTCTTCAGTGTCTGATTTCTACCCTGATACAAGGTGGGGTGGTGGTGGGCACCATTTTTTTTTTTTTTTCCAGGCTCACTTGTTCAGTCGTGCTGTAGGGAGGGAGGGATGCTGCAAACAAATAACACTGGCATGTACTCGCAGTGTCTCAGCCACACTGGGCATGCCCCTGCACATGTTGCACACCACTCAGGCTCTACTTTGCTCTGCTGGGAACCGTCTGAGGCCGGCCCTAGGCTTCATGCACCTCCCCGGTCTAAGCCACTCAGGCTTGGCTCTCAGATAGCCCTCAGAGGCACAGATTTGGTTGGGCTCGCGTTTTGTGCCCTTCCCAGGACCGAGTAGCTCAGGTGTTTGGCGAGCCCGGTTGCTGCGACTTGTTGCCTTTCCCTGCTGCTCAGTTTTCTGGGTGTACTGCTGGTACCCCTTGTCAGGCAGATGGTGACTGTCCAGAACCCCAAGAAGTCTTAGTTAGTAAAGAATCCTGCTTGCAGTTTGGTAGGTAAAGTCTCTCCAGGTCTGAGATTACCTGCTTCCAGCCCTTCCGGCTCTGGCTGCCTGTCACCGGAGGGGGATGGTCTGCGGCCTGCTATTTCTGTTCCATCCTTTGTTCTGTGCACAGCCCCGGCAGTGTCTTATGTTAGCGCTTTTCACGTGATAGCAATCCCACAGTCTGGTATGCTAGCCCAAGTTAGTTCACTGTGGTTACACTTGTGGCATTCCGGCCTGATTCTTAAAAAGCACTGCAGCCCACGCCTCCCTGCCCAGCCCCCACTTGCTCATGGTGGATGCAGGCGTCTGTGCTGCTTCTCCGCTGGGGGAGTTGCTGTTGGGCTCATAATCTGTTGGTTTTAATTATTTATTTACTTTTCTTCCCTGTTATGTTGCCCTCTGTGCTTCCAAGGCTTGCCACAGACTCGGCAGCGAGAGTGTTTCCTGGTGTTTGGAAACTTCTCTCTTTTTGACTCCCTTCCCGGGACAGGACTCCCTTCCCAGGATGGAGCTTCCTCCCTATCTCCTTTGTCTCCTTTTTCGTCTTTTATATTTTTCCTACTTGTTTTTGAAGAAAATGATTTGCTTTTCTGGGTGCCTGATGTCCTCTGCCAGCATTAAGAAGTTGTTTTGTAGAATTTACTCAGTGTTGAAATGTTCTTTTGATGAATTTGGGGGGAGAAAGTGGTCTCCCCATCCTATTCCTTTGCCATCTTAGGACCACCCCCCAATATTAGCTTTATAAGTCAAAAAGCATAGGGTAGCTTTTCATTTCTTTTTTCTATTTTCCTTATTGATGTTTTATAGTTTACAGAATAGGAATAAAATTAACTTTCTTAACCTAACCTAATAAAAAATGTATTTTATTATTTTCGCTGAGATTTTAAACAGGATTTTTTTTTTCTTTGATAGTTCACTATTAGTATGTAGAAAAGCAGCTTCTATTGTTGCTGCCACCCCACCCAGGCTTCAGAACCAGGATGACTTTCTTCCAGGGTACACTTTTCTCCACCATTGTGTCAGCTCTAGATCCAATGCCACTATATTACCTTAAGTAATGCTGGAGCATTCACTTGGCTGGGCCTAGGAAACAAATCAAGGTGGTGGCAGAAAAACAGAAGCCACTCTGGCAGTCATTTATCTGCCCTATCTACCCTATCTTAGGGGCACACCAGTGTAGGCTTGCTCTTCATGACTGGAATTCAGGCTACTCACTGCCCAGTGATCCCCCAACCACTCAAGCATGGCTTTCTCTCTTTTGTAGGATTCCAGGACTGGAATACCCTGTAGTGGTATTGTAATACCCCCTCTCATAGCATGCTTCTCAGGGCAGATCTCTACCTATTATTCTCCCCTTTCCTCTGAGTCCCATTCCAGGGGCATAGGTCCAGAACCGATTGCTTTTATTCCTTTCTTACTCAAGTACCTATGGATTTTTCTTACAGTCTTGGTTGTGCAGAAGTCTTTCTGCCAATTTCCAGCTATTTTTCAGTGAGAGTTGTTCCACTTGTATATGGAACAATTTTGTGTTTGTGTTTGATTTGACACAAAAAATTGATGTGCTTATTGGGATAGGAGACTGAGTTCCATGTCCTCTATTTTGTCATCTTGATATATCTCCCCCATCTCAGAATTCTTGATCTGTCATTTTCTGTGAATTTTATATCAGACTCATCATAATTCTCTGATTATTTATTAGTCTCTTCAGTTGGTAGTCCTTCCTCCCATGTGTTATATTTATATATTCCTCAACATTTTTACCTGTCCACAGGTTGCCCTTGGTTATGGTATCCTCTCTTTGTTATAGACTGTGTATTTACTACCCTCCATTCATATATTAAAACTTTACTCCCCAAATGACAATGTTTGAAGATAGAGCCTTTGGGAGGTAATTAAGTCATGAGGTTATAGCCCTCATGGTAGAGTTAGTGCCTTTATAAAAAGCCTTATAAAATTTTGTGCTTCTTTCTCTGCTTTCTGCCATAAGAGGATACAGTGGAAAGACTCTCATCTACAAACCAGGTAGCAACCTCTCACAAGACACTGAATCTATACTCACTTTGATCTTGGACTTCCCAGGCTCCAGAACTGTTATAAATAAGGTCATTGTTCCAGCCTCTCAATTATGGTGTTTTATTATGCCAATCTGAACTGACAAAAATACTCTTGGAATCAAAAATTACTTTTCAATTGTAATAATTTGAATTCTGGAATATCAACCTCTAGCATACCTACTTTGAAGGTCACCTTTTAAATTCCATATTTCCTTCAGAATATTTCTGAGTATCTTTCTGATATCTCAGTTTCCACATTCTTCAGTCTGAATTCATCTTCCTAAACCTGATCTAATTATCCTCAAAATTCAGTTAGTGCTAGTTCTATATTCATACCCATCCTAACCTGATTCTGTCATAATCTTTTTCCATAGTTAATAATTTGTCTAATAACATGACTTTTATTGTATCTTCAGTATAACTCTAGTCACTCCTGTATTTTCACTGTGTCACATTTTCATCATGCCCTTAATATTATCTTCTGACTTTCAATATCCTCTACATCCTTTTATAGTCTTCCTATTGGCTCACTGGTAAAGAATCCTTCTGCCAATGCAGGAGATGCAGGAGACGCAGGCTCAATTCCTGGATTGGGAAGATCCCCCAGAGGAGGAGATTGCAACCCACCCCAGTATTCTTGCCTGGAAAATCCCATGGACTAAAGGATCCTTGCAGGCTACAGAACATGGTGTTGCAGAGAGTCAGACAAGACTTCACGACTGAGCAAACATATATTTCCTTTTGCATTGATGCCAGATTAAACCTCTGTATCTATAGTCCAAAGATGCAGTTGATTTTACACTCATAATTAGCAAACAAGGATAGCTATGATTCAGTCTTACCTATCTTATCAATAACTGATCCTCAATATTCATGACTGGAAATAAATTAAGAGCAGAAAAATTAAGTTATTTCAAATGAAAGGAGAAGAATGATGAATCATCTAAAAATAAATTTATATGAAATTCTTAGGAATATTTTACCTAGATAGGAAAGTCATAGGTGGTATAAAAATCTTTTTACAAAGAGTACATGACAAAGTATACATCTAGGAAAGTGGTGTTGGTCAGACAATTCTACTTTAAAAATAATATTTCTACAAAAATCATAGAAGAATGGCTCTTGAAATAAGCAGAGACTTCTTAAATGAACAAAAGTATTGTCAGTCTCCAAAGTTATGATATTCCCTTCCCTGCAAGTAGTTAATTAGAACATACGTGGATACAATTAAGAGTATTGATAAAGTACTTGTCTTGAGGATTTATGGAATTTTTATTGGATTCAAAGATCGCTAAAATTTTATTCATATGGGTGGAAGCTGAGAATCCTATGGTCAGTCATACTTTGATTTAATATATCAACTAAAATTACTGATAGTCATTTTAATGGTTGAAAGCATTGACTGAAAGAAATAAATGCAGTGATATTCTATACTTATTATAATATATAATGTAATTATTGTAATTAATACTATAGGTATAATGTGGTCCATGCATCTATTTGCTGTTTTATCTTGTATTTTGTTGATGAATAGTACAGATGTTGGAAGTGGTAGATAATGGAACTGATTGATTTAGGTATAAATATGATGTTTCATTCTAATTTTATGAACACAAATCTTTTCAGAATAAAGGAAAACATATTAAAGACTGAACATTAAAAATGAAAAGGAAAAAACAAGGATTTTGTTTTCCAAAGTCCCTTATTTAAGTATAAATTCACTAAGGGGGCTCATACCTTAAACTTTGTTAGCTAACACCTTGGGTTCAGATATCATCTTAATTATCAGCTAACACTTTAGCAGAGAATAGCAGCCATGTGCAACCTGCTCTTGGGAGTCCAGGAAGGAAGGTGAGATGCCAGGGGAGGCAAATGAAGTAGAGTCTGAAGAGAAGAGATTCTAAAGATTATGCAACCTACTACATCATTTGCTGATGGCCAGCTTACCACCTGGAATACTCTACTCTTTCAAGAACAAAAATTATCCCTGAGATGTCTAAAGTTAAGCACAGCTATCTGAAGTTAAGGGCAGCAGGAACGTGTTTGTTTTTCTGGAGTACACTTTCATCACCTTTACTTCTCATCCTTCAGAGAGAAGTTTTCTTTGGTAAGCCAGTTACACATTTGTTATTTAGTTCACTAAGTTGTATCTGATTCGTTTGTGATTGCATAGACTGTAGCCTGATAGGCTCTTGACTAAAAATGTAAAAATATATGCACACAAGCACTGAGTCACAGAGCAGGAGTTTAATTTTATGAAAAGAATTTTATACTAGTTTCTGAAGTGTTTATATCATTGTACACATTTCCCAATAATGTATGAGTTTCAGTTGCTCCAAATCAGTCTTTTTAAACATGATATTCCATTGAGTGTTAAGTAGTATCTCATTTTGTCTTTGCTTTATTTTTTTGTTATGACTAGTAATAGTAAACACTTTTCCATGAGTTTGTTAACCATTAGTATATTTTCTTTTGCAAAGAAAATTTTCAAATCATTTGCCAGTTTTTGTTTTCATTTTATTAGTAAGTTATAGAAATGCTTTATAGATCTTCATCTGGTGTATTTATTTAAGCATTTTCTTACCATTTGTGTCTTACCTGTTAGTTTTGTTAAAGGTATCTTTTGATGAGCAGTATGTTTTATTTTACCGAAGTTCATTGTATTAGTTTTGTTAAAGGCATCTTTTGATGAGCAATATGTTTTATTTTGCCGAAGTTCATTGTGTCAACTCTTATTTTATGGGTAGCATTTTCTGGGTAACATCTGTGCTTTTCCATAGACAATGAAATCTTGCCTACAAAGATAGGAAAGATTTCATCATATCTTTTCTCTATAATATTTACAATTTTAATACTTGCATTTATATTTACTCTTTAATTAGTTTTTATTATGATGTAAGGGAATGATAAAGTTGGTTTTTTTCTTGTGTGTGTGTGTGTGTGTGTGT
>SJYQ01004373.1:150214-163556 GCA_006410935.1 Redunca redunca | reverse complement strand
CTTGGAGAGTTTAATAGCATGATTATTAATTAAAAAGTTAAATAAATAATTTATTTTTCACTTCCTCCATTTAAAATGAATATAGGATGTCCATGATAAATTATTTGATTGTACTATATAGCCTGGTAGGCCCCTCTGTCTATAGGATTTCCCAGACAAGAATCCTGGAGTGAGTATCCAGGGAATCTTCTCAACCGAGGAATCAAGGCTGCATCTCCTACATTGGCAGGCAGATTCTTTATCACTGAGCCACCTGGGAGGCACCAGGCTTGATAGATTATTGTCTTATTTGTCTTCTTGTTCACTTCAAGCTCCAGTGTCAGACTATTTTTTGGGCTCCAAAATCACTGCAGATGGTGATTGCAGCCATGAAATTAAAAGACGCTTACTCCTTGGAAGAAAAGTTATGACCAACCTAGATAGCATATTCAAAAGCAGAGACATTACTTTGCCAACTAAGGTCCATCTAGTCAAGGCTATGGTTTTTCCTGTGGTCATGTATGGATGTGAGAGTTGGACTGTGAAGAAGGCTGAGAACCGAAGAATTGATGCTTTTGAACTGTGGTGTTGGAGAAGACTCTTGAGAGTCCCTTGGACTGCAAGGGGATCCAACCAGTCCATTCTGAAGGAGATCAACCCTGGGATTTCTTTGGAAGGAATGATGCTAAAGCTGAAACTCCAGTACTTTGGCCACCTCATGTGAAGAGTTGACTCATTGGAAAAGACTCTGATACTGAGAGGGATTGGGGGCAGGAGGAGAACGGGACGATGGAGGATGAGGTAGCTGGATGGCATCACGGACTCGATGGCCTAAGTCTGAGTGAACTCCGGGAGACGGTGATGTACAGGGAGGCCTTGAGTGCTGTGATTCCTGGGGCCGCAAAGAGTCGGACACGACTGAGCGACTGAACTGAACTGAACTGAACTGAACTGAAGCATGGTTGAAATTTAAAATCTATTCGTGCAACTGTCTGCTCCCTATGTGTTGTCAGTGTAAGGCACATGAGAGAGGGAGCTAGTTCTTCTTCTTTTTTTTTTTAATCTTATTCAGAATTTAACAACATTTGATTTCCTAGTAAAAGTTTTCTGTATAAATAATGAATCAACTGAAAAACAAAATTATTTGAGAAGACCTAAACGAGGCCATTTGTGAACTGTGTGAAGCATTTCCAGACAAATAACAACTGCCGATATAAGTAGTTTCATATATAACTAATTATTGTGGAGATAATAATATATATCCTATTTGATATTTAATCCGTTCTCACAATGTGTCAATACAATATTCTAGTCACTAATAGGTAAATACAGTTCTCAGTATTGTTTCTTCTTTCCTTCCTGTTCTTTAACCTGCATTATGTATTTTTAATCTTACAATGATTCTTTACAGTTGCCTAAAGAGATTATCTGGGGCTTCCCTGGTGGCTCAGATGGTCAAGAGTCTGCCTGCAATGCAGGAGACCCAGGTTTGATCCCTGGGTCAGGAAGATACCCTGGAGAAGGAAATGGCAACCTACTCCAGTATTCTTGGCTGGAAAATCCTATGGACAGAGGAGCCTGGTAAGCTACAGTCTATGGGGCCACAGAGAGTCGGACAAGATGACTGGGTGACTTCACTTTCTTTTCTTTCTTTAAAGAGATTCTCTGAGTCACTTTCCTTTTACAGTTTTTAATATCCTCTAAATATAAACTCAAAGATGCAGAAAATGTAGCATTTCAAAATGTTTACTTTTTTTAAAAACTTATCTAAATTTCTGTTTAGAAATCCTGTTGGTGGCACTCTGCATTATTTTACCCAACATAGCAATTTGATGAATCACTTTTGCTCTGAATTTTGCTCTTGGATACAGCTGGTGGGGTAGACAACTTACAGATATGTGTGCAGTGACATCTATATTATAGTCATCATTCTGTCTGCTGACTTCATCATTTCTGGCATTCCAGTTTAGGACAATATGATTGTTATTGAAGCATCTCTTTCCTTTGGCCAAAGGCCTCTTTGAATCTCTCATCTACATAGCTCACGTTTATATTACATCTTCTGGAAACAAGGGACTATTTCTGTACAGCACACTCAGTATTCTACTGCTACTTTTCCATAATGACTTCTGAAAAGCTCCTGGAAGTAAGGTTTCTGTCTCTGCTTTCTCTGCTATGCTAACGCCTAATATTTTCTTGCTCCCTTACTTATTCATCATGCTCACTCTAATTTTCTCTTATAGTAGATATGGTTAGTCCATCTTAGAAGTATTAGTTATTTTTTTATCAATATTATTTTTAATTAATTATATTGATGTATAGTTCATTTACAATATTGTGTTATTTTCTGCTATACAGCAAAGTGAATCAGTTATACATATGCATGTATTCACTGTTTTTTAGATTCTATTCCCATATAAGTCACTGTAGAGCACTGATGGAGTTTCCTGTGCTATACATTAGGTTCTTATTAGTTATCTCTTTGATATATAGTAGTGTGTATATGTCAATACCAATCTCCAAATTTATCTCTTCCTCCCTTTGCCCTTGGTAACCTTAAGTTTATTTTCTACATCTATGACTCTATTTCTTTTTGTAAATAGTTACATTTGTACCAGTTTATTAGATTCCACATATAAGCAATATCATATGATATTTATCCTTTCCTGTCTGACTGACTTCACTCAGTATGACAATCTCTAGATCAATCCATGTCATTGAAGATGACATTATTTCATTCTTTTTTTATGGCTGAGTAAGACTTCCCCGGTGGCTCAGACAGCAAAAGTGTCTGCCTACAATGCAGGAGACCCAGGTTTGATCCCTGGGTCGGGAAGATTCCCTGTAGAAGGAAATGGCAATCCACTCCAGTACTCTTGCCTGGAAAATCCCATGGACAGAGGAGCCTGGTGGGCTGCAATCCATGGGGTTGCAAGAAGTCGGACATGACTGAGCAACTTCACTTTCACAATTTTCCATTGTATATATGTTCCACACTTTCTTTATGCATTTATCTGTCGATAGATGTTTAGGTTGCTTCCATATCCTGTCCATTATGAGTAGTGTTGCAGTGAACTTTGGGGTATAAATAACTTTTTGTATTACAATTTTCTCCAGATATATGCCCAGAATGGGATTTCTGAATCATATGGTAGTTCTATTTTTAGTTTTTTAAGGAAACTCCAAGTTGTTCTCTGCAGTAGCTGTACCAATTTACATTTCCATCAGTAGAGGGTGCCTTCTCCACAGCCTCTCTGACATTTATTTATTGTTTCTAGATTTTTTACAACAGCCATGCCACCTGGAGGGAGATGTAGTTTGATTTGCATTATTCTAATAGTGATGTTGAGCATCTTTTCATATGCCTCTTAGGTATCTGTATCTCTTCTTTGGAGAAATTTCTGTTTATATCTTCCCGTCATTTTATGACCAACCTAGATAGCATATTGAAAAGCAGAGACATTACTTTGCCAACAAAGGTCCATCTAGTCAAGGCTATGGTTTTCCAGTGGTCATGTATGGATGTGAGAGTTGGACTCTGAAGAAAGCTGAGTGACAGAACTGATGCTTTTGAACTGTGGTGTTGGAGAAGACTCTTGAGAGTCCCTTAGACTGCAAGGAGATCCAACCGGTCCATTCTGAAGGAGATCAGCCCTGGGATTTCTTTGGAAGGAATGATGGTGAAGCTGAAACTCCAGTACTTTGGCCACCTCATGCGAAGAGTTGACTCGTTGGAAAAGACCCTGATGCTGGGAGGGATTGGGGGCAGGAGGAGAAGGGGACGACAGAGGATAAGATGGCTGGATATCATCACTGACTTGATGGACATGAGTCTCAGTGAACTCTGGGAGTTGGTGATGGACAGGGAGGTCTGGTGTGCTGCGATTCATGGGGTTGCAAAGAGTCGGACACAACTGAGCAACTGAACTGAACTGACCTCATTTTTTGATGAGTTTTTTGTTGTTGTTACTGTTGATATTGTGCTGCATGAACTAATTTTGTATTTGGTTGTATATGCTATTTATGATTTCCTTTGCTGTGCAAAAGCTTTTAAGTTTAATTCAGTTCCATTTGTTTATTTTTGGTTTTGTTTTCATTACCCTTGCAGGTGGATCACAAAAGACCTTGCTGCAATTTATATTACATTGTGTTCTAGTAGGTTTTCCTCTAAGAGTTTGATAGTATCTAGTTTTACGTTTAGGTCCTTAATCTACTTTCAGTTTATCTTTGTATGTGATTATTGGATGAAATGTTCCAATTTTGTTCTTATGTATATAGGTGTTCAGTTTTCTGAGCACCACTTATTGAAGACACTGTCCTTTTTCCACTGCATATTTTTGCCTCCTTCGTCTTAGAGTAGATAACTATAGGTGCTTGGGTTTATCTCTGGACTTTCTATCCTATTCCATTGATCTGTATTTCTGTTTTTATTCCAGTTCCATACTGTTTTGATGACTGTTAGTTTTTCAGTATAGTCTGAAGTTGGGGGCCTGACACATCCAGTTCAATTTTTCTTTCTCAAGATCGCTTTGGCTGTTTGTGGTCTTTTGTGTTTCTATACAGGTTACAAAATTGATAATCTTTAGCCAGACTAATTCAGGGTAAAAAAAAAAGGAGCAAACTCAAATCAGTAAAATTAGAAATGAAAAAACAAAAACAAAAAAACAAGTTGCAACAGACATCAAGGAATCCAAAAGATCATGAGACTACTGCGAGCAGCTATACATCAATAAAATTGAAAACCTAGAAGAAATGAACAAATTATTAGGAAGTCACAACCTTCTAAGATTAAACCAGTATGAAATAGACCAATCACAAGCACTGAAATTGAAACTGTGATTAAAAAATTTCCAACAAACAAAATCCCAGGGCCAAATAGCTTCAGGGTGAACTCTATCAAACACTTCAGTTCAGTTCAGTCGCTCAGTCGTGTCTGACTCTTTGCGACCCCATGAATCCCAGCACTCCAGGCCTCCCTGTCCATCACCAACGCCCGGAGTTCACTCAGACTCACATCCATCGAGTCAGCGATGCCACCCAGCCATCTCATCCTCTGTCGTCCCCTTCTCCTCCTGCCCCCAATCCCTCCCAGCATCAGACTCTTTTCCAATGAGTCAACTCTTCACATGAGGTGGCCAAAGTACTGGAGTTTCAGCTTTAGCATCATTCCTTCCAAAGAAATCCCAGGGATGATCTTCAGAATGCACTGGTTGGATCCCCTTGCAGTCCAAGGGACTCTCAAGAGTCTTCTCCAACACCACAGTTCAAAAGTATCAATTGTTTTGTACTCCGCTTTCTTCACAGTCCAACTCTCACATCCATACAAAGCTATGGGAAAACCATAGCTTTGACTAGACAGACCTTAGTTGGCAAAATAAGGTCTCTGTTTTTGAATATGCTATCTAGGTTGGTCATAACTTTTCTTCCAAGGAGTAAGCGTCTTTTAATTTCATGGCTGCAGTCACCATCTGCAGTGATTTGGGAGCCCCAAAAATAAAGTCTGATGCTGTTTCCACTGTTTCTCCATCTATTTCCCATGAAGTGATGGGACCAGATGCCATGATCTTCGTTTTCTGAATGTTGAACTTTAAGCCAACTTTTTGACTCTCCTCTTTCACTTTCATCAAGAGGCTTTTTAGTTCCTCTTCACTTTCTGCCATAAGGGTGGTGTCATCTGCATATCTGAGGTTATTGATATTTCTCCCGGCCATCTTGATTCCAGCTTGTGTTTCTTCCAGTCCAGCGTTTCTCATGATGTACTCTGCATATAAGTTAAAGAAGCAGGGTGACAATATATAGCTTTGACATACTCCTTTTCTTATTTGGAACCAGTCTTTTGTTCCATGTCCAGTTTGAACTGTTGCTTCCTGACCTGCATATAGGTTTCTCAAGAGGCAGGTCAGGTGGTCTGGTATTCCCATCTCTTTCAGAATTTTCCAGTTTATTGTGATCCACACAGTCAAAGGCTTTGGCATAGTCAATAAAGCAGAAATAGACAGACAAGAGTTAACACCTATTCTTCTCAAACTATTCCAAGAAATTACAAAGGAAGGAACACTCCCAAGATCCTTCTATGAGGCCATCATCATCCTGATAACAAAACCTGGCAAAGATATCACAGAGAAGAAAATTACAGACCAGTATCCCTCATGAACATGGACACAAAAATCCTCAAAAAAGTACTAGCATACCAAATCCTATGACACAGTAAAAGGATCACACACAATGCTTATGTGGGATTTATATCAGGGTTACAAGGAAACTTCACCCTGTTTAGATCAATCAATGTGATATAGCACATTAACACACTGAAGAATAAAAATCATATAATCATTTCAATAAATAACAAAAAACCTTTGGCAAAATTGAACTCCCATTTATGATAAAAACTCTCCAGAAGGTGGGCATAGAGGGAGCATACTTCAACATAGTAAAGGCCATATATGGCAGACTCACAGCCAACATGATTCTGAATGGTGTAAAACTGAAAGTCTTTCCTCTCAGGAAATACTTTCTCTACTAAGGATGCCTACTCTCTCCACTTTTATTCAACATAGGTTTAGAAATCCAAGCCATGGCAGTCAGAGAAGAAAAAGAAAAGGAATCCAAATTGGAAAAGAAGTAAAACAGTCACTGTTTGCAAATAACATATTATACACAGAAAATATTATTTATAATAATTTTTAATACTGAATAATCAAGATTGGCAGGAGTAATATCAACAACCTCAGATATGCAGATGATACCACTCTAATGGTAGAGAGCAAAGAGGAATTAGAGAGCTTTTTGATAAGGTGAAAGAGGAGAGTGAAAAGGCTGGCTTAAAACTCAACATTCAAAAAACTAAGATTATGGCATTTGGTCCCATCACTTCATGGAAAATGGATGGAGAAAAGGTGGAAACAGTGGCAGTGGCAGATTTTAGTTTATTTTCTTGGGCTCCAAAATCATTGTAGATGGTGACTGCAGCCATGAAATTAAAAGATGATGCTCCTTGGAAGAAAATCTATGACAAGCCTAGAGAGAATATTAAAAAGCAGAGATATCACTTTGCCTTCAAAGGTCTGTATAGTCAAAGCTATGGTTTTTCCAGTAGTCATGTACAGATGACTACAAGAAGGCTGACCACTTGAGAACTGATGCTTTCAAATTGTGGTGTTGGAGAAGACTCTTAAAAGTCCTTTGGACTGCAAAGATATCAAATTAGCCAATCCTAAAGGAAATCAACCCTGGATATTCATTGGAATATGAATATCGGAGCTGAAGCTCCAATACTTTGGCTACCTGATGCAAAGAGCTGATTCATTGGAAGAGACCCTAATGCTAGGAAAGATTGAAGGCAGGAGGAGAAAGGCACTACAGAAAATGAGATAATTGGATAGCATCACCAACTCAATAGACATGAGTTTGGGCAAACTCCAGGAGATAGCGAAGGATAGGGAAGCCTGGTGTGCTGCAGTCACGGAGTGGCAAAGAGTTGGACACGATTTAAGTGACTGAACAACAGCAACACACCTTTGAAACCCAAGTCATGTTTTTCTGATTTTGTTTCTGTTCAACTATCATCATATCAATTTCTAGAGACAATGAATATATTCGAGATAACTGATAACAACCGGAAGAGAAATATATCAGGAGACATTTATTTATTTTTTTTATGTTTCCAAATAACACTCCATCAGTTATAATTGCATTTTAAATGTCTGTTAACCTTAACATAATATATATATGCTTAGCACTGGGACAGTTATTACTACTTCATTACCTTTGGTTCATCTTGATGAGTATACCACATCATCTTATGCTGGGTTCAGTTTCCTACATTCACCATTCCTTATATTTTACTCTGTAATTGTAGGGGAGGAAAACTTTTCCTACCTTCCCTTCTTGTTTCTTTGACTGGTCTAATAATTAAATTGGCATGTGAAAACTTAATAGGAGAAAAATAAATTCATATGTAAAGAACTCCCAAAGACATTGTATCTACAGTCAGACAGTTGACACTTACATGCCATTCAGAGCTCAGGGGAAAGAGGGTAGACATTGAAGCTTCAGAGGGGAAGAAGGCATTTGGCCCTCTATCTAAATTATCTTAGGCGGTATAAGGGGAAGGTAAACAACTCTTCCTAAGCCTGTTGGACCTTGATGTCTTCAGCTCAAAATAACCCCCCTGTCCAAAGTGGTATATCTAGGGGTATCATATTCTGCTCCCCATCAATATGATATTGACTTACATTTGCCAACTATTCTAAGACCTGGCTTATGCTTCCCTTGTAGGTACATGTGAACAAGTCACTATTGTCTTTCTTGTCTCACAAACACCATTAGATTGACTTGTTCCATCCCCAGGTCCCTTTATACTGGCCAGGATTTCCCTGATAAGTACCAATCTCATATCCCTCAAGATCTCTGGTTTTGTGACAATGTCTATTCCTGGTGTTAATGATATATCTGAATTCAATATCCAGTAGGATAAAAGGAGCTATTTGGGGTGTTCCTAGTTTTGGTAAAGGAAGAATATTTTAGGAGCAAATTTCTTCTAGGAAAATCATATTCTCAATGAAGACAATAAGCCTCTTACTCTATGACTCTTAGTTTTTCTTTTAAACTTCCATTTATCATAGTTAATCAGTATTAAATTTCCATCTTAAATATATCAATGGCTGTCTACATTAAAAAAAAAAATCAAAATACTATGAATCCCTACATTTCTCCTGCCTAGTCACTGGGATTGTCCTGGAAAAGGAAAACTGTCCTGTCTCTTATGTATGTGCTCATTCTAATAATTCAGCTAAAACATGATTGTATCGTGACAATTGCTTAATATCATATTTATCACAATATTATTTTACTGGCATTTTCCCCATTTTACTATCTCATTGGTAGGCAGGACACTCATTTTTCATGACTTACATTAAAACTGTACAGGTTGTTTATTGTTGATGAATAACAAGTCTTTTTTCTTTGTATAAGGAATAATGTTTCATAGAATCACAACTAGAAATAACTTAGATTGAAACTTGATTCTGAAATTTCTAAATTTAAAACCAAGATGNTTATTACAGTATTCAAGGATATATTTAGTACTTTTTGACATTGTAAAAATTAAAAACATCCTAAATGTTTACCAGGATAGACATTTTAGATAAATAATGAATTATATTTATGGACTCTAAGCTTCTGAGAATAAGATCACTTTCATCTTTATTGTTGAATTCCTAACAGGAAGTAGATATGGACACTTGATAACTGTTTTTTGGATTACTGAAAAATTAGATCAGAGAAACACTTTCTGTGCTGGTACCAAACAGATGTAATGCTTCTTACCCTCGTTACTACAGAACTGTATACATGTTTATAATAAATCACTTATCATCTTGAATCACAACTTTTTAATTGATATAGCACTCTCTAAGCTTAGAGCTTCCTAGGTGGTGCTAGTGATAAAGAATCTACCTGCCAGTGCAGGAGATGTAAAAGACAGGGGTGTGATCCCTGGGTCAGGAAGATCCCTTGGAGGAAGGCATGGCAACTCATTCCAGTATTCTTGGCTGGAGAATCTCATGGACAGAAGCACCTTGTGGTCTATAATCCATAGGGTCATAAAGAGTCAGACATGAGTGTACACATGCATGCACTTTATATCAGCTTAAGGTGTCAGCATAATGATTTGTTTTGCATGCATTATGAAATGATTAAGTTTAGTGAACATCTTTTATCTAATATAGATATGCAATTAAAGAAACAAATTTTCTTTATGTGAAAACTCTTAGGATTTGCTCTGTTAATAAAACTTTCTTATGTAACATGCAGAAGTGTTCTTTACACCCCTCTCACTTGTTTATTTTATTACTGGGATTTTATACCTTTTGACTGCCCCCCTGTCTGTTTACTATCAATCTGATCTCTTTTTCTATGAGTTTGATTGTTTGTTTTTGAACTATAATTTACCTACAGTACTATGTTAGTTCATGTTGTACATCATAGTGATTTGATATTTCTATATGCTTCAAAATGATCACCACAGTAAGTCTAATTAAGATATGTTACCATTTAAAGATATGACATAATTATTGAATATATTCCCCATAATGTACATTTCATACCTGTGACTCATTCATTCTGCACCTGGAAGTTTGTTCCTCTTCATCTCTCTCATCTGTTTCTTTCTTCTGCCTTGCCATCTCCCTTCTGGCAACCACCAATTTGTTCTCCATAACCGTAACTCTTCTTGTTTTACTGATTGTTTTGATTTTAGCTTCTGCATATAAGTGATATCGTGTAGTATATTTATTTCTCTGACTTATTTCACTAAGCATAATACCATCCTAGTTCCACCTGTGTTGTCACAGATAGTAAGTTTTCATTCTTTTTTATGGCTGAATAATACCTGTATATACCACATCTTCTTTATTCATTCATCTACTGAGGGACACTTCCATATCTTGATTATTGTGAATAATGTTGTAATGAACATAGGGATGTATGTATCTTCTCTAGTAATGCTTTTGTTTTCTTTGGAGTTGAACTGCTGGATCATATGGTAATTCTGTTTTTAATTTTTTGAGGAATCTTCATACGGTTTTTCATAGCTTCTGCACCAATTTATATTCTCACCGGATGTGCGCAAGGATTCCTTTTTCTACACCCTACCAGCACTTGTTATTTGTTGTTTTTTTATAATAGCCATTCTGACAGGTATGGGGTTATATCTCATTGTGGTTTTGCTTTGAACGTCCCTGATGATTAGTCAACAAAAACAAGACCAGGAGCTGACTGTGGCTCAGATCATGAACTCCTTAACTAGCAAATTCAGACTTAAATTGAAGAAAGTAGGGAAAACCGCTAGACCATTCAAGTATGACCTAAATCAAATCCCTTATGATTATACAGTGGAAGTGAGAAATAGATTTAAGGGCCTAGATTTGATAGATAGAGTGCCTGATGAACTATGGACTGAAGTTCGTGACATTGTACAGGAGACAGGGATCAAGACCATCCCCATGGAAAAGAAATGCAAAAAAGCAAAATGGCTGTCTGGGGAGGCCTTACTAATAGCTGTGAAAAGAAGAGAGGAGAAAAGCAAAGGAGAAAAGGAAAGATATAAGCATGTGGATGCAGAGTTCCGAAGAATATCAAGAAGAGATAAAAAAGCCTTCTTCAACGATCAATGCAAAGAAATAGAGGACAAGAACAGAATGGGAAAGATTAGAGATCTCTTCAAGAAAATTAGAGATACCAAGGGAACATTTCATGCAAAGATGTGCTCGAAAAAGGACAGAAATAGTATGGACCTAACAGAAGCAGAAGATATTAGGAAGAGGTGGCAAGAATACACAGAAGAACTGCACAAAAAAGATCTTCATGACCCAGAAAATCACGATGGTGTGATCACTCATCTAGAGCCAGACATCCTGGAATGTGACGTCAAGCGGGCCTTAGAAAGCATCACCACGAACAAAGCTAGTGGAGGTGATGGAATTCCAGTTGAGCTGTTTCAAATCCTGAAAGATGATGCTGTGAAAGTGCTGTACTCAATATGCCAGCAAATTTGGAAAACTCAGCAGTGGCCACAGGACTGGAAAGGGTCAGTTTTCATTCCAAACCCAAAGAAAGGCAATGCCAAAGAATGCTCAAACTACCACACAATTGCACTCATCTTACATGCTAGTAAAGTAATGCTCAAAATTCTCCATGTCAGGCTTCAGCAATACATGAACCATGAACTTCCTGATGTTCAAGCTGGTTTTAGAAAAGGCAGAGGAACCAGAGATCAAATTACCATCATCCACTGGATCATGGAAAAAGCAAGAGAGTTCCAGAAAAACATATATTTCTGCTTTATTGACTATTCCAAAGCCTTTGATTGTGTGGATCACAATAAACTGGGGAAAATTCTGAAAGAGATGGGAATACCAGACCACCTGACCTGCCTCTTGAGAAATCTGTATGCAGGTCAGGAAGTAACAATTAGAACCTGACATGGAAGAATAGACTGGTTCCAAATAGAAAAAGGATTACCTCAAGGCTGTATATTGTCACCCTGCTTATTTAACTTCTATGCAGAGTACATCATGAGAAATGCTGGGCTGGATGAAACACAAGCTGGAATCAAGATTGGCAGGAGAAATATCAATAACCTCAGATATTCAGATGACACCACCCTTATGGCAGAAAGTGAAGAGGAACTAAAAAGTCTCTTGATGAAAGTGAAAGAGGATCCCATTTGTTTATTTTTGCTTTAATTTCCAGAATTCTGTGGAGGTGGGTGGATCATAGAGGATCCTGTTGTGATTTATGTTGGAGAGTGTTTTGCCTATGTTCTCCTCTAGGAGTTTTATAGTTTCTGGTCTTACATTTAGATCTTTAATCCATTTTGAGTTTATTTTTGTGTGTGGTGTTAGAAAGTTACTTGTTAAAGAGATTGTCTTTACTCCATTGTATATTCTTGCCTCCTTTATCAAAGATGAGGTGTCCATAGGCGTGTGGATTTATCTCTGGGCTTTCTATTTTGTTCCATTGATCTATATTTCTGTCTTTGTGCCAGTACCATACTGTCTTGATGACTGTGGCTTTGTAGTAGAGCTTGAAGTCAGGCAAGTTGATTCCTCCAGTTCCATTCTTCTTTCTCAAGATTGCTTTGGCTATTCGAGGTTTTCTGTATTTCCATATAAATCTTGAAAATATTTGTTCTAGTTCTGTGGAAAATACTGCTGGTAGCTTGATAGGGATTGCATTAAATTTGTAGATTGGATGGCTAACAAACACATGAAAGATGCTCAACATCACTCATTATTAGAGAAATTCAAATCAAAACCACAATGAGGTACCACTTCACACCAGTCAGAATGGCTGCAATCCAAAAGTCTGCAAGTAATAAATGCTGGAGAGGATGTGGAGAAAAGGGAACCCTCTTACACTGTTCGTGGGAATGCAAACTAGTACAGCCACTATGGAGAACAATGTGGAGATTCCTTAAAAAACTGCAAATAGAACTGCCTTATGACCCAGCAATCCCACTGCTGGGCATACACACCGAGGAAACCAGAATAGAAAGAGACACATGTACCCCAATGTTCATTGCAGCACTGTTTATAATAGCTAGAACATGCAAACAACCTACATGTCCATCAGCAGATGAATGGATAAGAAAGCTGTGGTACATATACACAATGGAGTATTACTCAGCCATTAAAAAGAATACATTTGAATCAGTTCTAAGGAGATGGATGGAACTGGAGCCGATTATACAGAGTGAAGTAAGCCAGAAAGAAAAACACCAATACAGTATACTAATACATATATATGGAATTTAGAAAGATGGTGATGATGACCCTGTATGCAAGACAACAAAAGAGACTCA
>SJYQ01004373.1:102855-117967 GCA_006410935.1 Redunca redunca | reverse complement strand
GCAAAAAAAAAAAAAAAAAAAAAAGTGGTCTCTCTCTTCTCTGCTGTATTGCAGTAGGACTAGAAAGGTAAAGACATGAGATTATTTACGTTTACATTCACAAATGTATAAAGGAGAGTACTTAATAATCCCTTTAAAGATGTCAAAATCTGAAACCCCACTTTAAGGCATTTAATCAAGAGGGGCACCTATTAGCCTGCACATGTGGTAGATGCTTCTGCAACACTTGGGATAGTGGTGTCATTGCTTGAAAACAAATAAATATTCCTTGTTAATAGATTTCAAGGTAACCTGTTTTTTCAACTTGTATCCTATTTATAATAAAGTAACTTCAAACTTAATCATGGTCAAGTCATAATTTAAGATTTATTTTTTTCAAATGAAGCTTATCTACAAAATGTTTTTGGACATGGGACATTGTAAAATCATAATTTATGATTAAATGTACTTTAATAACTCTGTTGCAAGTAGTATCTTTTTAACTTTATATTTTGAATTGAATTTGTGTTTAAAGTCACAAAAATAGGATAGAAGCTATCTATATCCATTTCACCCAGATTCTCCAGCTATTAACATTTACACAACCATGATGCCTTTATCAACTCTGAAATATTAACATTGATGCAGTGCTATTAATTAACTAAACTACAGACTTCAAATATATGAATTTTGAAACACATGCATATATTTCCCCATTTTTTTCACTTTCTCTTCTGGGACACAATTTAGGATATCATGTTGCCTTTAGTTGTCATGTCAGCCTAGGCTTCTCTCATCTAACAGTTTCTCAGTCTTTAAGTTTTGTGAATCTGACATTTTGTAAAATTGGTGCTAAGTTATTTTCATGAATATAGGTATTTTTTCATGATTACAATGAGATTATGAGTCATCAGTTCAGTCAGTCAGTGATGTCCAACTCTTTGCGACCCCATGAATCACAGCACACCAGGCCTCCCTGTCCATCACCAACACCTGGAGTTCACTCAAACTCACGTCCATCGCGTCAGTGATGCCATCCAGCCGTGTCATCCTCTGTCGTCCCCTTCTCTTCCTGCCTCTCATTGCTCCCAGCATCAGAGTCATTTCCAATGAGTCAACTCTTCACATGAGGTGGCCAAAGTACTGGAGTTTCAGCTTTAGTATCATTCCTTCCAAAGAACACCTAGGGCTGATCTCCTTTAGAATGGACTGATTGGATCTCCTTGCAGTCCAAGGGACTCTCAAGAGTCTTCTCTAACACCACAGTTCAAAAGCATCAGTTCTTCGGTGCTCAGCTTTCTTTATCATCCAACTCTCACATCCATACATGACCACTGAAAAAACCATAGCCTTTACTAGAGGGACCTTAGTCGGCAAAGTAATGTCTCTGCTTTTCAATATGCTATCTAGGTTGGTCATAATTTTCCTTCCAAGGAGTAAGTGTCTTTTAATTTCATGGCTGCAGTCACCATCTGCAATGATTTTGGAGCCCCCAAAAATAAAGTCTGGCACTGCTTCCACTGTTTCCCCATCTATTTCCCATGAAGTGATGGGACCAGATGCCATGATCTTCGTTTTCTGAATGTTGAGCTTTAAGCCAACTCTTTAACTCTCCTCTTTCACTTTCATCAAGAGGCTTTTTAGTTCCTCTTCACTTTCTGCCATAAGGGTGGTGTCATCTGCATATCTGAGGTTATTGATATTTCTCCTGGCAATCTTGATTCCAGCTTGTGTTTCTTCCAGTCCAGTGTTTCTTATGATGTACTCTGGATATAAGTTCAATAAGCAGGGTGACAATATACAGCCTTGACGTACTCCTTTTCCTATTTGGAACCAGTCTGTTGTTCCATGTCCAGTTCTAACTGTTGCTTCCGGACTTGCATATAGGTTTCTCAAGAGGCAGGTCAGGTGGTCTGGTATTCCCATCTCTTTCAGAATTTTCCACAGTTTGTGATCCACACAGTCAAAGGTTTTAGCATAGTCAATAAAGCAGAAATAGATATTTTTCTGGAACTCTCTTGCTTTTTCCATGATCAAATAAACTGACATTATGTGTCTTCGTCTCATATCAAGAATGAATATCAAAATGACTCCTTACTGATGATAATAACTTTGATCATTTGGGTGAGGTAGCATCCACCAGCAGAGAAGGCAATGGCAACCCACTCCAGTACTCTTGCCTGGAAAATCCCATGAAGGGAGGAGCCTGGTAGACTGCAGTCCATGGGGTCGCTAAGAGTCGGACACGACTGAGCGACTTCACTTTCACTTTTCACTTTCATGCATTGGAGAAGGAAATGGCAACCCACTCCAGTTTTCTTGCCTGGAGAATCCCTGGGGCAGCAGAGCCTAGTGGGCTGCCATCTATGTGGCCGCACAGAGTTGGACACGACTGAAGCAACTTAGCAGCAGCAGCAGCAGCATCTGCCAGGTTTCTCTATAGTTAACTTACTAGTATTTTTTTTTTCCATTTTCATATTTTGTTAATTAGAAATGAGACTCTAAATCTAGGTACACTCAAGGAAAGAGGAACGAATTTCTCTGTACTGGAGAAAGAAGTATCATAGAATTTGTGAACATACATTAAAATCACTAAGGTAGTTATTAAGTATTTGGCTGAAATACTTTAAGGCTATGCAAATATTTTGTTTCTTTAGATTGTGTGTGTATTTCTTTATTGCAGTTCTGTAGTTGTATCACTTTTTTATGCAATCTGAAAATCTATCTTTCATGTAGATTATTTATTACCACTTTTTCACTTAATGTGTTTATGTTTAAATTTAGCAAATTTCTACTTGTTTTTCATTTGTCTTGATTTTTACAATTTTTCTTTTTTTCTAATTTCTATGTAATTATTTTTATGATTACATTTTCCTCTGTTGATTTATTGAGTATGACACCTGATTTTATTATTTAATGGTTGCTTTGTGGTTCATCACAGGCATCTTTAAATTATTGCCATCTAAATTTAAGTGGTCAAGAAGCAACAGTTAGAACTGGACATGGAACAACAGACTGGTTCCAAATTGGGAAAGGATTACATCAAGGCTGTATATTATCACCCTGTTTATTTAACTTATATGCAGAGTACATCATGCAAAATGCTGGGCTGGATGAAGCACAAACTGGAATCAAGATTGCCAGGAGAAATATCAATAACCTCAGATATGCAGATGACATAACCCTTATAGCAGAAAGCAAAGAACTATAGAGCCTCTTGATGAAAGTGAAAGAGGAGAGTGAAAAAGTTGGCTTAAAACTCGACATTCAAAAAGCAAAGATCATGGCATCCAGCCTATCACTTCATGGCAAATAGATGGGGAAAAATGTAAACAGTGAGAGGCTTTATTTTGGGGAACTCCAAAATAACTGCAGATGGTGACTACAGGCATGAAATTAAAAGACACTTGCTCCTTGGAAGAAAAACTATGACCAACATAGACAGCATCTTAAAAAGCACAGAGATTACTTTGTTGACAAAGGTCGGTTGAGTCAAAGCTATGGTTTTTCCAGTAGTCATGTATCAGTGTGAGAGTTGGACCGTAAAGAAACCTGAGCACAAAAGAATTGATGCTTTTGAACTGTGGTATTGGAGAAGACTCTTGAGAGTCTCTTGGCCTGCAAGGAGATCATTGGAAGGACAGATGCTGAAGTGCCAATAATTTGGCCACCTAATGCAAAAAAACAATCTCATTTGAAAAGACCCTAATGCTGGGAAAGATTGAAAGCAGGAAGAGAAGGAGATGACAGAGCATGAGATGGTTGGATGGCATCACTGACTCAATGGACATGTGTTTGAGCATGCTCTTGGAGATAGTGAAGATCAGGGAAGCCTGGTGTGCTGTAGTCCATGCGGTCGCAAAGAGTCAGACACGACTGAGTGACTGAACAAAACAACAGCAAATAAATGGTAATATAAAGGCTTCAAAATAACATGACTTCATTTTTCCCTTCCTATTTTTTGGGTTACTGAGGTTGTCCATTTTCCTTTTGAATATATTTTAAACCTTATTTCATGTTTAGTCAACTATCTTTTAAAAAGTTATTTTTATATCATGTTGTACACTTTAACCTTACACTATGTTGTATGTCAACTTATATCTCAAATAAATTAGGGAAAAAAAATCAGTGGTTGCCAGAGGTGAGGGGAGAAATGAATAGGCAGAATATAGAGGGATTTGAGGACAGTGAAAATACTCTATGTATTAATACAACATTGGATATATATCATTATACATTTGTCCAAAACCATAGAATGTAGAACACCAAGTGAACCCTAAGGGAAGTTATGGATTATGGATGACTAAGATGGGTCAAAGTAGATTCATCTTTGGTAAAGATGATGATAAGTGATCATTATGGTGAGTCATGTTAATAATGCAAGATGTTAGCATGTTTGGAGGCAAGGTAACATATGAGAAACCTCAGTCTTCCTGTCAGTTTTGTTGTAAACCTAAAACTGCCAAAAAATAGTCTTAAAAGTATATATTTTAAAAATGATTTATATAAAATGACAATATATTTTCTGTTTTACTTNTCTTAAAAGTATATATTTTAAAAATGATTTATATAAAATGACAATTTTCTGTTTTACTTCTGTATTTATCATTTACAATGCTTTTTATTCCTTTATTTATTATTTCTGATAGGTATATGTAGTTTCATATATCTATCTGGTATCATTTACCTTGTGTCTGAGTGTCTGAAAGACTTCCTTTGACATTTCTTCTAGTGTGGCTCTGTCCCAGATTAACTATTTTAATGTTGTATCTGCAAAACATTTTACTTTACCTTTGTTTTTGATAGATATTTTTCCTAAGCATCAATTTCTAGGATAACATTATGTTTCATACATTAAATACAACTTTTCTCTCTCTTCACTTGGCAGTGTTTCAGAAAAGAAATGTGCTGCCTTATTTGTTTTTCCTCTTTCCTTACATAATGTGTCTTCTTTCTTTGGCTACTTTTAAGATTTTCTCTTTCATAGCAGTTTTAATCAATTAGATTAAAATACATCTTGGTATAATTTCTTTACTATTCTTATGCTTGTGTTCTTTGCATATCTTGCATCTGGAAGTTTTAGTCATTATCTTGTTAAGAGTTTTTCTTTCCCTCCTCTCCAATTTGAGGACGTCAGTTATACCTACATTAGACTGAGTTGTTTCACTGATGATTTTATATGAGTGTGTACTTTATTATATAAATTTGCCATATATGTAATAAATCATATACTTATATATAAATATAATTTTTTATTTTCTCTTTGTTTTGGATAGCTTATATTTCTGTGATTTCAAGGCCCATAATCTTTTATTTTATAATATTTAGTCTGCTATTAATCTATATTGTATTGAAGTATAGTTGACGTATAGTGTTTCAGCTACACAGCACAGTGATTCAGTTACACTGCCGGGAGCCAGCATGAGGAATTCCACCCGTGACAAGGTCATGCAGAAGGAAGCCTGACAAATGCAAGGACTTGACAGCTTCAGGTTTTCCCCCTGGAATTTCCTGAGCATCCACCCCCCAAAAAATAAAAATCTACCTGCTTTTCCACTCTTCTTATATACTCTGGAAAAAGTTATCTCTAAGCTTTGGTCTTCTGCATTTGAAAGGGATATTTCAGTTAAAATCCCCTCTGATAGCTCTCTAGCTTGCCTAACAGGCTCCCTGGACCCCTTACAGCTTGTGAATTGCTTACAGCCCCCAACCGCGAGAGGCACAAAGCTTAAAAGCATCTTAAAGATACAGAGCCTTTTCTAAAGTGTTAAAAATCATATTGGTGATGGGTTTTCACTGCTGACTCAATGATTGCCACCAGGCCTCCATATTCTTTATCTTTTAGGCACCTGGGAGGATGTTAATCAATGTAAACGGGATATGGAAAAAGATATATAGTAGTTTTGATGTTAGCAACACTAGACTTTTGAGTTAATTACTTTTCTTTTGTTATAAATCACTGTACTCCTTTCACTTGTTATAATTTGTTGTATCTTTGCTATGTAAGAATGTAACTTTATTTAGTGCTTTCTGAGAGTGGCACCAAACTTTGGGAAGATCAACATGAATAAGTCTTCTAGTTAACAAACCCTTATCAGAAAAAAAGCTGTTAATTGGCCCTTTTTGGGCCAGAAGATGATGTAAAGCACCTAAGACTTGTGTTTGCAGTCAGGTATGCAGAGAGAAAAGCCTGGTTTTGATAAGAGTCTTAACTGCTAACTGGATAACTTTGTGTTACCCATTGATCTCCATGTATTATCAAAAGTATAAATAGCCCCTTGAACAATAAAGGATGGACCAGTTTCTTGGACTAGTCTCTTGGGAATCTGGCTCCCCCCATGTCTCTTTCTCTCACCTCTTTTCCCTCTCCTTTCTTCTCTTTACTCTAATTTCAGGCTGAATTCCCATCTGGAGCTGGGCTGCTCACCAAGTCTACTTACTTGCCCTGGCACTAAGATCTGTGAAAGAGAGCGCCCAAGGCGGGGCACTCTCTGATATTCAAGCAGGCACCAGCGGCCTAACATAGATGGTGCAAGCTCCTTGTCTGGAACTTTATTGGCCTTCCCCGTAAACCAAGTTATTCAGCCTCTTTTCTCCACTTAATTTTCCTACTATACTATTTCTTCCTAATCTCCTTCATATTTCTATATAAGTAAGTTTTTTCCTCGCCTACTCCATCTCTCCTTCGAATCACCCTGGTTCCACTGGGGCTGGACACCGGCATTATACAAATACACATATGTTATTTTTGAAATTATTTTCCATCATAGTTTAATACAAGATATTGACCATAGTTCACTATGCTATACATTAAACCTTTGTTGCTTGTTACACATCTATTTTTAATAAGAAATCTAGCATTCTATTCATATTAAGTCAAACAAGTGCAATCAAAATGTCATAAATTTTTTACTTAGGCAAAAATTCATAAACTTTCTAAAATATATATATATTATATATATTTTTGTATATGTATACAAAAGCTTTTTTCTACTACACTTGATAAAGGCTTGAGAAAGAACATCAAAAAAATAGATGGAAAAATTAGAGAGCGTAAATTAAATGAAATGGAAGCACTGAATATGAAATAGACAAAGTGAAACAAACTAGATAAAAGATCATCATAATATAGTCCAATTGTTTTTAAACATGACTACTCATTAGAGGTACTACATCAACAATCTCAGATATGCAGATGGTAGCACTCTTAATGGCAGACAGCAAAGAGGAACTAAAGAGCTTCTACATGAGGATGAAGGAGGAGAGTGAAAGAGTCGTCTTAAAACTAAATATTAAACTAAGATCGTGGCATCTGGTCCCATTGCTGCATGGCAAATAGAAGGGGAAAAGGTGGAAGTAGTAACTGATTTACTCTTCTTGGGCTCCAAAATCACTGTGGACAGTGACTGCAACCATAAAATCAGAAGGCAATTGCTTTTTGGCTGGAAAGCAGTGACAAACTTACTGTATTGAAAAGCAGAGACATTGCTCTGCCATCAAAGGTCTGTATATCAAGGGTATGGTCTTCCCAGTGGTCATTTATGGTTGTAAGAGCTGGACTGTAAAGAAGGCAGCACCAAAGAATTAATGCCTTTGAACTGTGGTGCTGCAGAAAACTTCTGAAAGTCCCTTGTACAGCAAGATCAAACCAGTCAATCTTAAGGGAGATCAACCCTGAATATTCACTGGAAGGACTAATGCTGAAGCTGAAGCTCCAGTAGTTTGGTCTCTGAAGCAAGCAGACAACTCATTGGAAAAGTCCGTGATCCTGGAAAAGATTGAGGGCAGAAGAAGAGGGCATCAGAGGATGAGATGGCTGGACCTCATTATCAATGCAGTGAACATGAACTTGGGCAAACTCCAGGAGATGGTGAGGGACAGGGAGGCTTGGAGTGCTGCAGTCCCTGGGGTCACAAAGTATCAGACATAACTGGGAGACTGAACAACAACAGCAACAACACTCATTAGAAACATATCTGCAGCTCTGGAGAAAAAAGCAATACATGAGCATTTGTGTTTTTCAAAACTTTCAAGGTAATTCTGATATACACCTGGATTTTAAAAAATGATTACAGGTTTTTCTATTAGATCCTAGTTTTGGTGATATAGAGTTCTATTATTTTTCTGTTGACCAATCATGATGCAATGGTATTGAGTAATAGTTACATAATCACAATGGTAAAAGATGTTTATCAGTTTTCACAATCAATAGCCAGACAAATAAAAGATAATTACAATTGCAAGTCAAAATAATTAATACAATTCGGGGGGAGTCAAGCAGAGTGATGTGGTAAGTGGAAGTACATAAATGAACATGTTTTCATCCACCCAGTCAGTCTAGTCTTTTGGTTGATACATTTAATCTATTTGCATTTAAGTTAATTATCAATATATATGATCCTACTACTGTTTTCTCAATTGTTTGCATTTATATTCTGTATTTTCCTTTCTTATATTTTATTTTCTGTTTATTTTCTGTATGTCTTTTATTTCTCTTGTGTTTCCTGCTTAGAGAATTTCCTTTAGCATTTGTTGTAAAGCTGGTTCAGTGGTGCTGAATTCTCTTAACTTTTGCTGGTCTGGAAAGCTTTTGATTTCTCCATCAAATCTGAAGGATAGTCTTTCTGGGTAGAGTATTCTTGGTTACAGGTTCTTCCCTTTCATCACTTTAAATATATTATTCCATTCCCTTCTGGCTTCTAGAGTTTATGTTGAGAAGTCAGCTGATATACTGATGGGAGTTCGCTTGTATGCTATTTGTCATTTGCCCTTGTTGCTTCCTAATACTTTTATCTCTGTCTTTAATTTTTGTCAGTTTGAATACTATATGTCTTGATGTGTTCCTTCTTGGGTTTATCCTGCTTGGAACTCTCTGTGCTTCCTGGACTTGGTTGACTATTTCCTTTCCCATGTTCAGAAAGTTGTCAGCTATTATCTCTTCAAATATTTTCTCAGATTGTTTCTCCCTCTCTTCTCCTTCTGGGACTCCTATAAGGCAAATGTGGGTGCATTTAATGTTATGCTAGAGGTCTCTTAGGCTGTCCTCATTTCTTTTCACTCTTTTCTATATTCTGTTCTGTGGCAGTGATTTCCAGCAATGTCCTTCAGGTCATTATTATGCTTCAGGCTCAGTTATTCTGCTATGGATTCCTTTTAGTATACTATTCATGTCTGCTTGTTCTTTAGTTCTTCTAGGTCTTTGGTAAACTTTTCTTTCATATTCCCAATCTTCGCCTCCATCATTTTCCCAGGATCCTGAATCATCTTCACTATTTTTCTGGAAAGTTGCCTATTTCCACTTCATTTAGTTGTTTTCCTGGGGTTTTATCTTGTCCCTTCATTTAAGACATAATTTTCTGCTTTTTCATCATGATTAACTTTTTGTGATATGGTTTTTGTTTTATCCACTGTGAGACTCTGCTTCTTCTTGCTTCTTCTGTCTACCCTCTAATGGATGAGGTGAAGAGGCTTGTGAAAGCTTCTTGATAGGAGAGACTGACAATGGGACAAAACTGGGTCTTGCTCTGGTGGGCAGGGCCTTGCTCAGTAAAGCTTTAATCCAATTATCTGATGATGGGTGGATTGCACTCCCTCCCTGGTAGTTGTTTGGCCTGAGGCAAACCAGCCCTGGAGTCTACAGCTCTATGGTAGGGTTATGCCAAAGGGGACTTTCCAGTGCCCCAAGCCCTCTGGTGAGGCCCTGCTAACCCACGCCTCCACCAGAGACCCTCCAACACTAGCAGATTGTTTTGGTTCGGTCTCCTGTGGGATCACTGCTCCTCTCCTCTGGATCTTGTTAATGTCCTCCAAGACTGAAGTCTCTCTTTCCCCCAGTCTTCCGGAAGTCCTATAATCAAATCCTGCTGGTCTTCTTGGTCACATTCCCAGGCGATTGCCAGTCTCTTTGTCGGGTCCCCAGCCTGGGAAGTCTGACTTGGGGTTCTAAACCTTTACAAAGGTATGAGAACTTCTTTGGTATTTTTGTTCTCCAGTCTGTGAGTCATCCACCCAGAAGGATTTGATTTTATGATTGAACCCCTCCTACTATCTTGTTAAAGCTTCTTCTTTGTCTCTGGACATGGGCTATCTTTTTTCGGTGGGTTACAGCATCCCCTGTAAATGGTTGTTCAACAGCTAGTTGCAGTTTTGTTGCTCTTGCAGGAGGAGATGAGCACATGTCCTTCTACTCCGCAATCTTGAACTGGAATTTCTAGCTTATTTTTTTCTCAGATACTGTACTTTTCATTCCTAGATGTTCGCTTATTTTTATAAGATGTAATAGCTCTTTTAATATCACTATTAGCTACAAATAGCTGTGAAAAGAAGAGAAGCGAAAAGCAAAGGAGAAAAGGAATGATATAAGCATCTGAATGCAGAATTCCAAAGAATACCAAGAAGAGACAAGAAAGCCTTCTTCAGAAATCAATGCAAAGAAATAGAGGAAAAGAACAGAATGGGAAAGACTAGAGATCTCTTCAAGAAAATTAGAGATACCAAGGGAACATTTCATGCAAAGATGGGCTCGATAGAAGGACAGAAATGGCATGGATCTAACAGAGCAGAAGATATTAAGAAGAGGTGGCAAGAATACACAGAAGAACTGTACAAAAAAGATCTTCATGACCCGGAAAATCACGATGGTGTCATTACTCATCTAGAGACAGACATCCTGGAATGTGAAGTCAAGTGGGCCTTAGAAAGCATCACTACAAACAAAGCTAGTGGAGGTGATGGAATTCCAGTTGAGCTGTTTCAAATCCTGAAAGATGATGGTATGAAAGTGCAGCACTCAATATGCCAGCAAATTTGGAAAACAGCAGTGGCCACAAGACTGAAAAAGGTCAGTTTTCATTCCAGTCCCAAAGAAAGGCAAATGCTCAAACTACCGCACAATTGCACTCATCTCACGTGTTAGTAAAGTAATCCTCAAAATTCTCCAAGCCAGGTTTCAGCAATACGTGAACTGTGAATTTCCTGATGTTCAAGTGGTTTTAGAAAAGACAGAGGAACCAGAGATCAACTTGCCAACATCCGCTGAATCATGGAAAAAGCAAGAGAGTTCCAGAAAAACATCTATTTCTGCTTTATTGACTATGCCAAAGCCTTTGACTGTGTGGATTACAATAAACTGTGGAAAATTCTGAGACAGATGGGAATACCAGACCACCTGACCGGCTTCTTGAGAAATCTGTATGCAGGTCGGGAAGCAACAGTTAGAACTGGACATGGAACAACAGACTGGTTCCAAATAGGAAAAGGAGTATGTCAAGGCTGTATATTGTCACCCTGCTTCTTTAACTTCTATGCAGAGTACATCATGAGAAACGCTGGACTGGAAGAAACACAAGCTGGAATCAAGATTGCCAGGAGAAATATCAATAACCGCTGATATGCAGATGACACCACCCTTATGGCAGAAAGTGAAGAGGAACTAAAAAGCCTCTTGATGAAAGTGAAAGTGGAGAGTGAAAAAGTTGGCTTAAAGCTCAACATTCAGAAAACGAAGATCATGGCATCTGGTCCCATCACTTCATGGGAAATAGATGGGGAAACAGTGGAAACAGTGTCAGACTTTATTTTGGGGGGCTCCCAAATCACTGCAGATGGTGACTGCAGCCATGAAATTAAAAGACGCTTACTCCTTGGAAGAAAAGTTATGATCAACCTAGATAGCATATTGAAAAGAAGAGACATTACTTTGCTGACTAAGGTCCATCTAGTCAAGGCTATGGTTTTTCCTGTGGTCATGTATGGATGTGAGCGTTGGACTGGGAAGAAGGCTGAGCGCTGAAAAATTGATGCTTTTNCTGAGCGCTGAAAAATTCATGCTTTTGAACTGTGGTGTTGGAGAAGACTCTTGAGAGTCCCTTGGACTGCAAGGACATCCAACCAGTCCATTCTGAAGGAGATCAGCCCTCGGATTTCTTTGGAAGAAATGATGCTGAAGCTGAAACTCCATTATTTTGGCCACCTCATGCGAAGAGATGACTCATTGGAAAAGACTTTGATGCTGGGAGGGATTGGGGGCAGGAGCGGAAGGTGACGACAGAGGATGTGATGGATGGATGGCCTCACTGACTGGATGGACATGAGTCTGAGTGAATTCCGGGAGTTGGTGATGGACAGGGAGGCCTCGCTTGCTGCGATTCATGGGATCGCAAAGAGTCGGTCACGACTGAGTGACTGAACTGAACTGTAATAGCTCTTTTAATATCCTGATTAGCTAATTCTAATATCTTTGTCAATGATGAGAAGGTATTTATTGATTGAGTTTTCTTTCAATAATGGATCCTATAATCTTGCTTTTTTGCACACTTGGCACTTTTTTATTGGGTGCCAAATATAATTTTATCATTTTGAATATGGAATAGTTTTATATTTCTATACTTATTCTGAACTTTGGAGTAAGTTTAGAACAATTTTGGAATATTCTATCCTAGGATGTATTTCCATTATTGTGAATAATTTTGACCCTATAGGGACTTGCTTGAAAGATTCTTCAGGCAGCACAAGAGCTACATTTAGTTTAGAGCTAATTATTCCCTTCTAAGTACTCTTCCAAGTGTCCTGTGAATTATTAAGTTTTCCAGTATGGTTAGAGATAAACAAATATAAATAAAATAAAGATAAAAATGAATATTAAAAAATGTTTAAATATCAGGTATTGTTCCCTCTTTTTTTTTTTTTTTAATATTCTCCCTGGTCTCAGGTAGTTCCTTTATCAGCACCTGCTGATTAACAATAATCTAGGGGAACTTTCAGTAGCTCTCCAAAGTCCCCTTTACTGTGAAGCTGCCTTTCCTTTATTAGTCTGTCCATCAAATCTATCCATATTTTATTTGTAGGTTCTCAGATACCTCTCCCTATTCAAGGTATCTGCTTGATGTGTCCAGGTTCTCATTCATTGCACTGTCACTTGAAAACACTTTCAAGGCTGTGAACTGTGATAGTCATAGGATTCTTCTCATTAGTGTCCCATCTCTGAGGATCACAGTATTTTTTTTCATGATTTCTAGCATCTTGAAAACAACTTTTTAATTTTTTTCACCTTTTGAAATATTTTTAAAGCGATCACCTTTATAGTTTACTTTGGGAGTGTTTTTCTATCACTGCTGCTAAGTTGCTTCAGTCATGTCCAACTCTGTGCGACCCCATAGACAGCAGCCCACCAGGCTCTGCCGTCCCTGGGATTCTCCAAGCAAAAACACTGGAGTGGGTTGATTTAAATATTTTGAATTTTGTGTTTTGTCAAATCTCATATCCCACTTATGTGGTGAGATTACTTAGTTCCAATTACTGAATTGGTAGAATAGATTTATATTTGTCATAGTCTTATTTCAGTAATGATCTCAATTCAGTGAATATTAAACACTTAGTTTAGTGAAACAGATGTAAGTGGTTTAAAATCAGTTTATCTGGTTTTAAATTCAGATCTGTCACCAAGAAAGGTGAAGTTGAAAGCTACTGAACCTTACAAAGACTCAGTTTCTTTTGCATCTAATAGGAACATTAATAACTGCTTCTTAGGTTTACTTTAAGAAGGAATAATGACAACAGTTGTACTAGTATAAGTGTTATCATTATCAAGATGTTTGATGATATTGATGTAATTCAGTGTTTAGTGTTATATTATAAAATTTCATAAAATGCTATATATTAACAAATATATATATATAATCTAGAAAAATGATACAGGTGATCCTATTTGAAGGGCAGGGATAGAGACACAGATATAGAAAATGGCCTTTGGACACAATGGGAAGGAGAGGGTGAGATGAACTGAGAGAGTAGCATTGACATGAACACACTACCATGTGTAAAATAGATAGCTAGTGGGAGGCCAATGTATAGCACAGAGAGCTCAACTCGGTTCTCAGTTATGACCCAGAGGGGTGGGATGGAGGAGTGAGGGGAGGGAAGCTCAACAGGGAGAGGATATATGTGTGCATATAGCTGATTCACTTTGTTGTACAGCAGAAAGGAACACAACATTGTAAAGCAATTATACTCCAATAAAAAATAAATTAAAAAGAAAACATAAAAATAGTTATATCACCTCTTTATTGTAGGAAAACATATATAGGAATTTGTAGTATAACAAAGATTCTTCTTAGGTCTAAGAGTAACTAGTAAATTATTCATTCTTTTAAATCATTTATTCTTGGTATCAGGCTCTCTTTCTTACTCACTTGACTCAAAAAACTAACTGATGATGACAGATTATGAGTAACAGATCATACTGGAAAACATATGTCATTAACTAAATAGAGAGCCTTCTCCAAAAATCTCTTCAACAAGTTCAGTTCAGTTCAGTCGCTCAGTCGTATCTGACTCTTTGCAACCCCATGAATCGCAGCACGCCAGGCCTACCTGTCTATCACCATCTCCCGGAGTTCACTCAGACTCAAGTCCATCGTGTCCGTGATGCCGTTCAGCCATCTCATCCCGGGTAGTCCACTTCTCCTCCTGCCCCCAATCCCTCCCAGCATCAGAGTCTTTTCCAATGAATCAACTCTTCGCATGAGGTGGCCAAAGGACTGGAGTTTCAGCTTCAGCATCATTCCTTCCAAAGAAATCCCAGGGCTGATCTCCTTCAGAATGGACTGGTTGGATGTCCTTGCAGTCCAAGGGACTCTCAAGAGTCTTCTCCAACACCACAGTTCAAAAGCATCAATTCTTCAGTACTCAGCCTTCTTCACAGTCCAACTCTCACACCCATACACGACCACAGGAAAAACCATAGCCTTGACTAGACGGACCTTAGTTGGCAAGGTAATGTCTCTGCTTTTGAATATACTATCTAGGTTGGTCATAACTTTTCTTCCAAGGAGTAAGCATCTTTTAATTTCATGGCAGCAGTTACCATCTGCAGTGATTTTGGAGCCCAGAAAAATAAAGTCTGACAGTTTCTACTGTTTCCCCATCTATTTCCCATGAAGTGATGGGACCAGATGCCATGATCTTTGTTTTCTGAATGTTGACCTTTAAGCTAGATTTTCTCTCTCCTCTTTCACCTTCATCAAGAGGCTTTTTAGTTCCTCTTCACTTTCTGCCATAAGGGTGGTGTCATCTGCATATCTGAGGTTATTGATATTTCTCCTGGCAATCTTGATTCCAGCTTGTGTTTCTTCCA
>SJYQ01004373.1:85664-97763 GCA_006410935.1 Redunca redunca | reverse complement strand
TCTACACTATATTTAGGAATAAGTTATGTTCCTAACATATTTGTTGTTTGAAAATGGAAATACACTTCAAAAGAAAAGCCAAGATGTAAAATCTGACTTAGATTTTTGACAAATTCACAAAAAAACACATTGTTAACAATATGTGGCTTAAGTCTAGTTTAAGAATTAATGAATTTATTCATTATCTTATTCAATAGATCCTAACTAAGCAGCTAGAGTGTGCTCAAAATTATTCTTACTTTTTTAACCTAAAACTGAGGAAGAGATAGGTAAGATGATAACAAGAGTCTCAGCAGTGGATTGGAGTAATAAGGTGAAATTCTGTGATGAAGACCCTATAAAATTTACCAGGTGATACAGAGGCCTAAGTCAAATGATAAGGTGGTTTTATAGGCTTCCTGGTAATGAAAAGATATCAATTTTGTATGTGCTAATGTAAATTTAAATACAGTTATTATTTAGAAACATAGTATACTTTTATAATTTTTCCTAGACATGTGGAACTTTATATTCAAGAAAATACTCAGACATCATTTCATATAGTACTTACTATCCAGAAGAAAGCAGCAAAACCAAAAGGGGTAGTTTCTACAAAGTAAGCTCCAGAAGCCTAAATTCTATTGTCCTGTTTAGTATTACTTTCAAGATACTGTGGGAACAGTTATTAACTCGTGGGCATAGCTATTAACTCATGGACATATAGTATGTGCCACATCCTCTGCTCATTTATTATGTTCATCATTTTATTTATTACAGCAGTCATATGGTTGAGTAGCATTATCCTGAATTTATACAAGAGAAAAGCTCGATTCAGTAAATTTAATTACACAGCCAATATAAAAACTCTTTAGAATGACAAAACAGGTATTGCATATGCCACAGTTTAAGACTTTATCCTCTTTAATAACCTGCTTGATTCTCTGAGAGAGAGTAAAAGAGAAAACAGTTTAAATTTAATGAAACTGAAAATAGTTTTGATTTCATGAAACTGATTTATTTTTTTATATGTGTGTTTTTTTTTTTTTATTTTACTTTACAATACTGTATTGGTTTTGCCATACATCAACATGAATCCACCACAGGTGTACACATGTTCCCAATCCTGAACCCTCCTCCCACCTTCCCATACCATCTCTCTGGGTCATCCCAGTACACCAGCCCCAAGCATCCTGTATCCTACATCAAACATAGACTGGCGATTCATTTCTTATATGATATTATACATGTTTCAATGTCATTCTCCCAAATCACCCCACCCTCTCCCTCTCCCACAGAGTCCAAAAGACTGTTCTATACATCTGTGTCCTTTTGCTGTCTTGCATACAGGGTTATCATTGCCATCTTTCTAAATTCCATATATATGTGTTAGTATACTGTATTGGTGTTTTTCTTTCTGGCTTACTTCACTCTGTATAATAGGCTCCAGTTTCATCCACCTCATTAGAACTGATTCAAATGTATTCTTTTTAATGGCTGAGTAATACTCCATTGTGTATATGTACCACAGCTTTCTTATCCATTCATCTGCTGATGGACATCTAGATTGCTTTTGGGGTACACATGTCTCTTTCAGTTCTGATTTCCTCGGTGTGTATGCCCAGCAGTGGGATTGCTGGGTCATAAGGCAGTTCTATTTCCAGTTTTTTTAAGGAATCTCCACACTCTTCTCCATAGTGGCTGTACTAGTTTGCATTCCCACCAACAGTGTAAGAGGGTTCCCTTTTCTCCACACCCTCTCCAGCATTTATTGCTTGTAGACATTTGGATCACAGCCATTTTGACTAGTGTGAAATGGTACCTCATTATGGTTTTGGTTTGCATTTCTCTGATAATGAGTGATGTTGAGCATCTTTTCATGTGTTTGTTAGCCATCTGTATGTTTTCTTTGGAGAAATGTCTATTTAGTTCTTTGGCTCATTTTTTGATTGGGTTGTTTATTTTTCTGCAATTGAACTGCAGGGCTTTAAAATACCTGTCCTAGAATTAAGATTCAACTATCACATTTTTTTACTTATTCAGTTTTATTTTCAGAAATCCTCAATGTATATCTCTATACCTTTGGTCTCATAATGTTGGCCAATATTTTACCCTAGACATATATATTTATAGTTGAGTTAGATTATACCTAGAATTTGTGTCCCACCTTTTTTTGGCAATGCACACCCCACAGTTCATTGAAAATACCACTTTTTTTTTTTTTATACGCTTTACTCTAGCATTTAGGTATCTTTCAAAAACATGTCACTCTGAAATTCTTCATTTTAAAGAATAAAAATCTCATTTCCCTAGTCATTTTGCAGTATGATCCAGCTTTTATATAAAAAAGGATCTAAATTTTAAACATGAATTAAAAGTCTTTAGTTATTTTAAATGCCAACCCATTTCCAGTTAAATGTACTTTCATATTTGTGATCCAAGTGCTGCAAACTGTGGGTGGTTAGAAAAAGCTATGTGTCATTTAGAGTCCAAATCAGAAATGGTGGGGACTGCCCACAGGAGTAATCAACTGTAATAGTTGTCTTCGGGTTTGGAGCATTCCGAAAGTCATGTTGCAAAAGGTTATTTAGTCACTGAGTCATGTCTGATTCTTTGCAACCCCATGGACTGCAACACGCTAAGCTTCCCTGTCTTTCACTCTCTCCTGGAGTTTGTTCAAACTCATATCAGTGATGCCATCCAACCATCTCATCCTCTGTTGCAGAAAGGAGTCTCTAAAATATGTTTGCTGGTTAGGAGACTGGATGAACATACACTCATGTATGAAGCTGCTGCCCCACATCCCTTCTGAAAATAAAATGGAGTACTTGATCTCATTTGGTCTGGAATTGGATTGGGTTCTTTAGCCTTAGACACCACTCTATGTGTCCAAGGGACTATGAAGTAAACCGGGATAATAATAATACCTGTATGGGACTTTTGAAACTAGATAATACAAGCAAAAATAGATGAAATATTCTTTAGGAATAAATTAAATGGGGAATGAGAATGAACTAGTAATTGGTAGTGTGAGCAGTGAGTAAATGTCATCCATAGAAAGGACAACATCTAGAAGCTCTCTGTAAGCAGAAATCTGGAATCCATGGCAGGCATCATAGAATATCTCAGAGTGGCTGAGTTGTGTACAGAGGAGGGAACAACTTCTATCTACTGCTGGACCAACAAATAGACAAGGTGTACACTAAAGCTGTTGTGGATTTTGTATTCCTCCTTACCTACAAGTTGGGCCCTTAGGCAGTTGCAACTGCTTCCCTTTTTATATTTTTCAATTCACTAAACCCTTATCATAAATATAGGAAATTACCATCTGTGCAAACTAAAAGTGCTAGCTTAGCATCAGAGTCAATAAAGACTAGAGTAGATGTCAAGGGAAAAGAGTGACTATTAACACTACAAAGTGTTAAAGGGAAAGTATTAGTCTCTTAGCTGTGTCAAACTCTGCATCCCCATAGACTGTAGGTCACCTGAGCCCTCTATCCATGGAATATTCAGGCAAGAATACTGGTGTGTGTTGTCATGCCATTCTCCAGATTATCTTCCCAACTCAGGGATCGAACCCAGATCTCCTATATTGCAGGCAGATTCTTTTCTGTCTGATCCACCAGGAAAGTCCTTAACACTACAAGTTCTGTGGTTAAAGAAGTTTGAGAGAGGGCCTTTAATATGTTTCTTTAAAACAAGTACACAAATCATCAATCCAACAAAACTGAACACAAAATACTAATTTTTCTGAGTCTACTATAGTTTCTCAAGAGGGTAGTGCAGTTCATTTCACTTCAGTTCAGTCGCGCAGTCATGTACGACTGTTTGTGACCCCATGAATTGCAGGACAACAGGCCTCCTTATCCATCACCATCTCCCAGAGTTCACTCAGACTCACATCGATCAAGTCCGTGATGCCATCCAGCCATCTCATCCTTGGTCGTCCCCTTCTCCTCCTGCCCCCAATCCCTCCCAGCATCAGAGTCTTTTCCAATGAGTCAACTCTTTGCATGAGGTGGCCAAAGTACTGGAGTTTCAGCTTTAGCATCATTCCTTCCAAAGAAATCCCAGGGTTGATCTCCTTCAGAATGGACTGGTTGGATCTCCTTGCAGTCCAAGGGACTCTCAAGAGTCTTCTCCAACACCACAGTTCAAAAGCATCAATTCTTCAGCGCTCAGTCTTCTTCACAGTCCAACTCTCACATCTGTACATGACCACAGAGAAAACCATAGCCTTGACTAGACGGACGGCAAAGTAATGTCTCTGCTTTTGAATGTACAGTCTAGGTTGGTCATAACTTTCCTTCCAAGGAGTAAGCATCTTTTAATTTCATGGCTGCAGTCACCATCTGCAGTGATTTTGGAGCCCAGAAAAATAAAGTCTGACACTGTTTCTACCGTTTCCCCATCTATTTCCCATGAAGTGATGAGACTGGATGCCATGATCTTCGTTTTCTGAATGATGAACTTTTTTTTTTTTTTCCTGAATTTTTCGCTCTCCTTTTTCACTTTTGTCAAGAGGCTTTTTAGCTCCTCTTCACTTTCTGCAATAAGGGTGGTATCATCTGCATATCTGAGGTTATTGATAGTTCTCCCGGCAATCTTGATTCCAGATTGTGTTTCTTCCAGTCCAGTGTTTCTCATGATGTACTCTGCATAGAAGTTAAATAAGCAGGGTGACAATATACAGCCTTGACATACTCCTTTTCCTATTTGGAACCAGTCTGTTGTTCCATGTCCAGTTCTAACTGTTGCTTCCTGACCTGCATACAGATTTCTCAAGAGGCAGGTCAGGTGGTCTGGTATTCCCATCTCAGAATTTTCCTCAGTTTATTGTGATTCACACAGTCAAAGGATTTGGCATAGTCAATAAAGCAGAAATAGAGGTTTTCTGGAACTCTCTTGCTTTTTCCATGATCCAGTGGATGTTGGCAATTTGATCTCTGGTTCCTCTGCCTTTTCTAAAACCAGCTTGAACATCTGGAAGTTCATGGTTCATGTATTGCTGAAGCCTGGCTTGGAGAATTTTGAGCATTATTTTACTAGCATATGAGATGAGTGCAATTGTGCGGTAGTTTGAGCATTCTTTGGCATTGCCTTTCTTTGGGATTGGAATGAAAACTGACCTTTTCCAGTCCTGTGGCCACTGCTGAGCTTTCCAGATTTGCTGGCATATTAAGTGCAGCATTTTCACAGCATCATCTTTCAGGTTTTGAAAGAGCTCAACTGGAATTCCATCACCTCCACTAGCTTTGCTCGTAGTAATGCTTTCTAAGGCCCACTTGACCTCACATTCCAAGATGTCTGGTTATAGATGAGTGATCACATCATCATGATTATCTGGGTCGTGAAGATCTTTTTTGTACAGTTCTTCTGTGTATGCTTGCCATCTCTTCTTAATATCTTCTGCTTCTGTTAGGTCCCTACCATTTCTGTCCTTTATCGAGCCCATCTTTGCATGAAATGTTCCCTTAGTATCTTTAATTTTCTTGAAGAGATCTCTAGTCTTTCCCATTCTGTTGTTTTCCTCTCTTTTTTTGCATTGATCACTGAAGAAGGCTTTCTTATCTCTTCTTGCTATTCTTTGGAACTCTGCATTCAGATGCTTATATCTTTCCTTTTCTCCTTTGCTTTTTGCCTCTCTTCTCTTCTTTTCACAGCTATTTGCAAGGCCTCCCCAGACAGCCATTTTGCTTTTTTGCATTTCTTTTCCATGGGGTTGGTCTTGATCCCTGTCTCCTGTACAATGTCACAAAGCTCAGTCCATAGTTCATCAGGCACTCTTTCTATCAGATCTAGGCCCTTAAATCTATTTCCTACTTCCACTGTATAATCATAAGGAATTTGATTTAGGTCATACCTCAATGGTCTAACGGTTTTCCCTACTTTCTTCAATTTGAGTCTGAACTTGGCAATAAGGAGTTCATGATCTGAGCCACAGTCAGCTCCTGGTCTTGTTTTTGTTGACTGTATAGAGCTTCTCCATCNCTCCATCTTTGGCTGCAAAGAATATAATCAATCTGATTCCTGTCTTTACCATCTGGTGATGGCCATGTGTAGAGTCTTCTCTTCTGTTGTTGGAAGAGGGTGTTTGCTATGACCAGTGCGTTTTCTTGGCAAAGCTCTATTAGTCTTTGCCCTGCTTCATTTCGCATTCCAAGGCCAAATTTGCCTGTTACTCCAGGTGTTTCTTGACTCCCTACTTTTGCATTCCAGTCCCCTATAATGAAAAGGACATCTTTTTTGGGTGTTAGTTCTAAAAGGTCTTGTAGGTCTTCATAAAACCGTTCAACTTCAGCTTCTTCAGCGTTAATGGCTGGGGCATAAACTTGGATAACTGTGATATTGAATGGTTTGCCTTTGAGACGAACGTAGTTCATTCTGTCGTTTTTGAGATTGCATCCAAGTACTGCATTTTGGACTCTCTTGTAAGCATCCCAAAATTCTAGACAATCATTAGCTTGAGCACTGATCAACGATGGTTAAACTGTGGCTTAAATTTTCTTACCCATTGTAATTTTAATAAAATTTGATTTACTAATATTCATTTTAGAAATGTAAAATATGATTTTCAAAATGCAGTTATGTTAACTTGTCTGCGAATCATACTTATATTCAAAATAATGTATTTATTTATTGCAATTTTACTTATTTATTTATTTTTGACTATGCTGGGTTTTTATTGTTGTGCACAAGCTTTCTCCAACTGAGGTGAGTAGTGACTACTCTCTAGTTGTGGTGTGCGGACTTTTCATTGCCATGGCTTCTCTTGCTGCAGAGCACAAGTTTGGTGGGCTTCAGCAGTTCTGGTATGTGAGATCAGTAGTTGAAGTTCCTGGACTCTAGAGTACAGGTTCAATTGTTGTGGCACACAGGCTTAATTGCTCTGAGGCATGTGGTCTCTTCCTGGACTAGGGAAATAAAGCATATCTCCTGCATTGTCAGGGGGATTCTTTACCACAGAGCCAACAGGGAAGCCCCAGAATACTGGATTTAAATTCAGAAGTATTCTAAAATATATATTAAATGATACATAGCATGCAGTGCCAAGTGTCTACTCTAGTAAATAGAAGTCTTTCCTCATTATGGTTAATTTTAAGATAATGTGTAAAAAAAATTCTGATTTANCTCATTATGGTTAATTTTAAGATAATGTGTAAAAAAAAATTCTGATTTAAGAAACAAAACAAAAAATAAAATCATTTTAAATTACTATTTGAACTGTCATGTAAAGTTTGTGAAATAATATTATCTACTTCATTTATAATTTGGTAGAAAAAGTAATTACATTTTTGGAAAGGACTTCATTTTGTATATTCATAACATGAAATACTGTGGAAAAAACTGACAGATGAGCATGTAAATTTCAGTATTATCCACATGTGAGTATCTCTAAAATGAGGAATAAATGTTACTGAGGCACTGATGTAAGAACTATATGAATCATTTCTTTATTTTAGATCTTGTTGCTTTATGGGTTTATCAGAAAACTAGTTTGAACCAGGGTCTCCTGCATTACAGGCAGATTCTTCACCAACTGAGCTACCAGGGAAACCCTAGTTTTCAATACTGTCTAGAAATCTGTAAATACTGGCATATTCTTTCTTTCCCTTATCTTTGATTTTTATATGCTTATTGGTTTGTAAAATTTTACCTAATGATTCAGAAAAGCATTTTTGTATAGGTGACCAAATAAATATATACATTAAATCAATGTTCAACAGAATAAGAATAATAGAACAAAGGAAATACATTTTTTCCAGAAACTCAGTAATAAAAATATATTAAAGACTAAACTGTAGCCCTAAATATTTCACAGATATATTCATTTAATATTAGCCCAATATTTAATATATACTTAATATTAATTGCTTACTGTCTAAGATTCTGGGAGAATACTGTTGTAGATTTACTACAAGTAGTCTTTGACCTTATGGAATGGAAGGTCTGATCTTTGTCAAACCAGTCGAACAAGATCATTTTTTTCAAGTGCAATTATCTTCTATCCCTTGCAATAACACCTATTTTCTAAAATAATGTGGCATTATACAATCTATTCTTAATTAAGACTGCAATGGTATCAGCCACAGATGTCAGGAAAAATGAAAACATGAGTCATTTAACATATTTAGGCAGGAACAAAGATTAAATTTTAACTCTTTAATTTAGTCATGTGCTTATTCTGAACAAAATGACAGAAGGCAATGATTTTCCTTAGTGGGAAGTAGTATGTGTATTCCTATTCTAATAACTCTCAGTTAACCAATACTGATGCATTCTTATTGAGAATCAGTTGAATGCATGACAGTTAACATATCTACTCCTATTATTTCTCCTTAAAACCTTTACCTGAGAATGGTGTAAAAGTACAGGGTGTTATTACATTGTATTAACTTAACCCATAATTATTAAGCACTATTTGTCAATATGTTGCTAAATACTAAAAATCTGAAATTTAGGAAGTTTGGGGTTAACTGTGCCTTCAAAAATAATAAGAGTTTTTGGTGACAAATGCCCATCTTCCTTTGCTTTAAACCATGGACATATCTGCTCTTCTAGAAATCTCACTGGTTTAATATTTTACAAATTAGGAAACATTTTTCCTGTAACTCAAAGTTTTCTGAATGAATAGTTCAGTTCAGTTCAGTCGCTCAGTTGTGTCCGACTCTTTGCGACCCATGAATCGCAGCACGCCAGGCCTCCCTGTCCATCACCATCTCCCGGAGTTCACTCAGACTCACGTCCATCGTGGTCGTGATGCCATCCAGCCATCTCATCCTGGGCCATCCCCTTCTCCTCCTGCCCCCAATCCCTCCCAGCATCAGAGTCTTTTCCAATGAATCAACTCTTCGCATGAGGTGGCCAAAGGACTGGAGTTTCAGCTTCAGCATCATTCCTTCTAAAGAAATCCCAGGGATGATCTCCTTCAGAATGGACTGGTTGGATGTCCTTGCAGTCCAAGGGACTCTCAAGAGTCTGCTCCAACACCACAGTTCAAATGCATCAATTCTTCGGTGCTCAGCCTTCTTCACAGTCCAATTCTCACATCCATACATGACCACAGGAAAAACCATAGCCTTGACTAGACGGACCTTAGTCGGCAAAGTAATGTCTCTGCTTTTTAATATACTATCTAGGTTGCTCATAATTTTTCTTCCAAGGAGTAAGTGTCTTTTAATTTCATGGCTGCAGTCAGAATGAATATAGAACCCAAGATTCAGAGAGAGAGAGAAATATTCAATAAGAGAGGTATGCATTTTTTTTGATACAGAATATACCTTTATACTAGGTAAAGAAAAAAGTGTAGACTACATAAAGACCTAGAATTACAGAAAAATGTGAACTTTTAAATGATTATGATAAATGATTATATACAGCTAAAGTTAGGAGAAAAGAAGCTCTGTACACTTTTGTTGGAAATGTACACACGCTATGGGAAATATGGATGTTATTCAAAAAGCAATTCACTTCTTATCATATATCTTAAGGAAGTGAAGTAACTCTCTTAAGGAGACATCTGAATCAACATGTTCATTGTAGTATCATTTACAGTAGCTACGACATGGTAATGACCTACATGTCCTTCAGTGGATTGATGGAGTATATGTAGTCAATGGTATATTATTTAACCATGAAAAAGAAAGAAATCCTACCATTTGTAACAATATACATGAATTTTGATGGCATTATGCTAAGTGAAATAAGTTACATGAAGAAAGTATGGTATGATTTCACTTACGTGTGGAATAAAAACAAACAAAACAAACAAACCAAAAACCTCATAGAAACAGAGATTAGTGACTATCAGAGATGAGAAGCCGGGGGAAAGGAGGCCTCGACAAATTTGGGTGAAGGTTGTTAAAAGGCAGATCCTTTCAGTTAAAAGATAAGATCACAAGATGGAATGTACAACCTGGGGACCATAAAGAATACTGTATTGTGTATTTGAAAGTTACTAAGATAATAGGTCTTAGAAGGTCTCAGTGCAACAGAACCAAAGTATGTCTATGTGAGGTTATAGATGCTTTATCTAAATTAATTGTGATAGTCATTGTTTAATATGCATATAAATCATTGTTGTCCAAACAAAATTTTTGCTAGTCATGCCTCAGTAAATCTGGAAAAATAAAATGAATTGTATATGTTCATCTCCCACATGTTCATAGTAGAGAATGGAAAAATAAAATATTTGATAGACAAATATTAATTTCTAAAATACACTTCTGTATCATTCACTTTAGTTCAGTTCAGTCACTCAGTCGTGTCCAGCTCTTTGCTGATCCCATGAACAGCAGCACTCCAGGCATCCCTGTCCACCACCAACTTCCGGAGTCTACCCAAACCCGTGTCCATTGAGTCGGTGATGCCATCCAACCATTTCATCCTCTGTCATCCACTTCTCCTCCTGCCCTCAATCTTTCCCAACATCAAGGTCTTTTCCAGTGAGTCAGCTCTTCGCATCAAGTGGCCAAAGTATTGGAGTTTCCGCTTCAACATCAGTCCTTCCAATGAATGCCCAGGACTAATCTGCTTTACGATGAACTGGTTGGATCTCCTTGCAGTCCAAGGGACTCTCAAGAGTCTTCTCCAACACCACATTTCAAATGCATCAATTCTTCAGTGCTCAGCTTTCTTCACAGTCCAACTCTTACATCCATACATGACTACTGGAAAAACCATAGCCTTGACTAGACGGACTTTTGTGGACAAAGTAATGTCACTTCTTTTTAAAATGTTGTCTAGGTTGATCATAACTTTCCTTCCAAGGAGTAAGTGTATCTGTATCACTAAATGTAACTAAAACATTGAGTCCAGTCTTAGTGATTACACAACAACATTCTACTCAGCATTCCAGTCTTTTTTCTGGAAGCACTTTCTTCACCTAGTTAGTACCTATTTGAGTAACTGTCTGTGCTTTGCCTGGACTCTAGTACTTTGCTCATTGGCCTTTCTTTATGTAATCTCAACCATATGGCAACTTCATTGTTTATACTTCCAGTATAGACTTCACTTCTCAATGACCTATATATCCAACTACCTCTTCAATATTTCCATTTTTTTCCCACATGAATCACCATATACCCAACATATAGAAAATTAAACTTATCCTTATCTTTCAAAGACTATAGCTTGTTTCTTACTGGACTAGGTATTGAAAAACAGATATCCTTAGCTGACAAAGGTCCATATAGTTAAAGCTATGGCTTTTCCAGTAGTCATGTATGGATGTGACAGTTGGACCACACCAAAGAATTGACGCTTTCAAATTGTGGTGCTGAGGAAGACTCTTGAGAGTTCTTTCAACTGCAAAGAGATCAAATCAGTCAGTCCTAATGGAAATAAGTCCTGAATATTCATTGAAAGGACTGATGCTGAAACTGAAGTTCCAATATTTTAGCAGCCTGATTCGAAGAGCCAACACACTGGAAAAGCCCTGATTCTGGGAAATATTGAGGGCAGGAGGAGAAGGGGGCAACAGAAGATGAGATGGTTAGATAACATCACTGACTCAATGGACATAAACTTGAACAAACTCTGGGAGACAGTGAAGGACAGAGGAGCTTGGCATGCTGCAGTCTGTGGGGTCTCAAGGAGTCAGACATGTCTTAATGACTGAACAATAACAATACTTATGAATGAAATGTAGAATAGTGGTTGGCTTCCCAAGTGGCACTAGTGCTGAAGAACCCATCTGCCAATGCATGAGACATGGATTTGATCTATGGGTTGGGAAGATCCCCAGGAGGAGGCATGGCAACCCACCCCAGTAATCTTGCCTGGAGAATCCTATGGACAGAGGAACCTGGAGGACTACAGTTGTTAGGGTCGCAAAGAGTTGGACATGACTGAAGCATGTACACACGCCTGCAGAATGGTTGTTAATCAGTGGATGATGGGGAAAATGAAAAGAGGTCGGTCAAGTGTTGAAAAATTCCAGTTAACACATAAGTTTTAAGCATCTAATGCAGAGCATTGTGATTATAGTTAACAATCCTGTTATGTACTTGAAAGTTGTTAAGTGTATAAATGTTCTCGCTACCAAAAAGAAAAAAAAAAAAGGTTAATTATATGACATCGTGAAATGCTAGTTAAACCATGGTGGTAATAATTTTTCAATAT
>SJYQ01004373.1:66420-77613 GCA_006410935.1 Redunca redunca | reverse complement strand
CATAATGATAGCTCTATATTTAGTAAAATTTCATTAGTCTGTATATGTGTCAGCTAAATAATTTGCATACTTAAAATTCCCTGAGTACTCATAAACATGATCAATTGCAATGCCTGAAATTATTCTAAGAGCAAAACCATATTAAGAGAACATTATAAACCCAGTCCAAGACCCACAGAGGAACTCTATACTATAATATTACAGAGTCATCTTTCAAGACTCTTGCAATCTCAACTTAGAAATAAAATCATTGTTTATTTAAAACTAGGCTTATTAAATAAGGATTTCAACATGCAGAGATGGTGGGTTTCTCACATTTTAACAGTTCCATGTGTCACAGAGGATGAAGGAAAGAAGGAAATCAAAGAGATGTGTCAAATTTTCTCATAAATGTTTACAATAAAGATTTCTTTATCATTCCATAGGTAGTGATTAATATGTAATTTTACATTTGAATGAGTTTCCAGGACTTAGGAATACAATAGTAAAGTTTAAGCATTTGTGCTTCTTTAGAACAGAAAACTAGAAAATCACTTAACCAAGGCTGTTTGTAATAATTTGTGGTAAACATTTCTTAAAATTGTTATAAAGTCATTAGTAATGCATTGCCCTATAATAGAGAACTTGGAATTGAATTGATAGTTTAGAGTTAAAAATAACACATTGGAGACAATTGGATGACCACTTCCACTTTCACAACATTTTTTAAGAATTTACTATATGTCCAGAGTGGTTAAGGACACTTTGATTAGGGTGGTGAGCAAAATCAGAATACCTGACCTAATGGAACTTCTAGTTTCTCAGGCAACAAAGTTGTAATCTCAGTTCAGTTCAGTCGCTCAGTTGTGTCCGACTCTGCAACCCCATGAATCGCAGCACGCCAGGTCTCTCTGTCCATCACCAACTCCCAGACTTCACTCAAACTCACGTCCATCGAGTTGGTGATGCCATCCAGCCATCTCATCCTCTGTTGTCCCCTCTTCCTCCTGCTCCCAACCCTTCCCAGCATCATATTCTTTTCCAATGAGTCAGCTCTTCGCATGAGGTGGCCAAAGTACTGGAGTTTCAGCTTTAGCATCATTCCTTCCAAAGAACAGCCAGGGCTGATCTCCTACAGAATGGACTGGTTGGATCTCCTAAAGTCCAAGGGACTCTCAAGAGTCTTCTCCAACACCACAGTTCAAAAGCATCAATTCTTTGATGCTCAGCTTTCTTCACAGTCCAATTCTCACATCCATACTAGACCACTGGAAAAACCATAGCCTTGACTAGACGGACCTTTGTTGGCAAAGTAATGTCTCTGCTTTTTCATATGCTATCTAGGTTGGTCATAACTTTCCTTCCAAGGAGTAAGCGTCTGTTAATTTCATGGCTGTAGTCAATGTCTGCAGTGATTTTGGAGCCCCCCCAAAAATAAACTCGACACTGTTTCCACTGTTTCCCCATCTATTTCCCATGAAGTGATGGAACCAGATGCCATGATCTTCGTTTTCTGAATGTTGAGCTTTAAGCCAACTTTTTCACTCTCCACTTTCACTTTCAGCTAGAGGCTTTTTAGTTCCTCTTCACTTTCTGCCATAAGGGTGGTGTCATCTGCATATCTGAGGTTATTGTCAAGCAATAAGTCTACAGTGTTTTAAAACTAGTGGTTTACATGCACAGAAAGTGTAATTGGTCTATGGCCATACCACTGAATGTGCCTTATCTTGTCTGATCTCAGAAGTTAAGCAGGGTAAGGCCTGATTAGTAATTGGATGGGAGAAACAGTAATCAGTGTTAAGTATTTTGAGGCTAAATCAAAACTTGGAGGCAACACACGTTGCCTACTCTAAGTCAGAATTTCTAAATGCCTATCCAAGTTACCTGAATTGACTCGCAGGTTGACAGGAAATATCAATGCCTTGTTTTACATGAATTTTAATGTTAACTACGTGATGCTTAATCAATTTTCTTAACTACTCTTGGGAAAACTGTAAATACCTTTTGTGCCCTTATTAAAATAATGAGATTTATGTAACTGATCATATTCATAGTTTATGCTTACATTGTCATCCTATATGCTCAGAAATAAATGTATTTTATTTCAGTAAACATAACAGACATGATTCTGAGTATAATTCTCTTCCTATGGACAATTTATATAATTATACACACCAAACTGGATAAGGAAACAAAAGAAATAAAATTATAGGTCAATACAAAGATTACTGAATGTAATTACATTTAAATGTAACAAAGATAAAAATGAATTTGAAAACCACTTTAAGTAGTTTATTTTTCCAAACATTTTCCAATCACTAATCACAAGAGAAGGTTATTAAGTTAAATGATACCCCTAAGTTGTGGTTCTTTTTTTTTTTTAACTGTAAACATAATTTATTTAAACTGTTAAAAATCATCTGTTCATAGAAATAAAGGAAAGGATAAAAATTATGCCAGCATATCACTGCTTGTGTTTGGATGTTGGCAGTAAGGGTACATTATTATTTTTTAAATTAATTTATTTATTTTAATTGAAGGTAATTCCTTGAAAATATAGTGATGTTTCTTGCCATATATCAACATGAATCAGCCATGGATACACATGTGTCCCCCCATCTTGAGTCCCCCCCTGCCACCTCCCTCCCTTTCCCATCCCTCTGGGTTGTCTCAGACCACTGGCTTTGGGTTCCCTGCTTCATGCATTGAACTTGCACTGGTCATCTGTTTTACATGAGGTAATATACATTTTTCAATGCTATACTCTCAATTCATCCTACCCTTACCTTCTCCCACAGAGTCCAAATGTCTGTTCTTTACATCTATGTCTCTTTTGCTGCCCTGCATAAAGGCTAGTCATTACAATTTTTCTAAATTCCATATATATGCATTAATATACATTTTTGTGTTTCTCTTTCTGACTTACTTTACTCTGTATAATAGACTGCAGTTTCATTCACCTGATTAGAACAGATTCAAATGAGTTCCTTCTTATAGCTGAGTAACATTCCATTGTGTATATGTACCACAACTTCCTTATCCATTCGTCTGCTGATGGATATCTAGGTTGTTTCCATGTCCTAGCTCTTGTGAATTCTGCTGCAATGAACATTGGGGTACACATGTCTCTTTCAATTCTGGTTTCCTCAGTGTGTATGCCCAGAAGTGAGATTGCTCAGTCTTATGGCAATTCTGTTGTCAGTTTTTTTAAGGAATCTCCACACTATTCTCCATAGTGGCTGCTCCAGTTTGCATTCCCACCAACAGTGTAAAAAGGTTCCCTTTCTCGACACACTCTCCAGCGTTTATTGTTAGTAGACTTTTTGACAGTGGCCATTCTAACCAGCCTGAAATGATACCTCCTTGTGGTTTTGATTTGCATACCTCTAATGAGTGATGTTGAGCATCTTTTCATGTGTTTATTAGCCATGTTTTCTTTGGAGAAATATCTGTTTAGTTCTTTGGCCCACTTTTTGATTGGGTTATTCACTTTTCTGCTGTTGAGCTCCACGAACTGTTTGTATATTTTGGAGATTAGTTTTTTGTCAGTTGTGTCATTTGTAATTTTTTTTCTCCTATTTTGAAGGCTGTTTTTTCACCTTGCTTATAGTTTCTTTTATCATGTAAAAGCTTTTAAGTTTAATTATGCCCCATTTGTTTATTCTTGTTTTTATTTCCATTAATCTGGGTGGTGGGTCATAGAGGATCTTGCTGTGATTTTTGGAAAAAAATCTGACAAAAATTTGCTCTCTCTGCCTGTTTTCCTCTAAGAGTTGGTAGTTTCTGGTCTTACATTTACCTCTTTAATCCATTTTGAGTTTATTTTTGTGTATGTTGGTAGAAAGTGTTCTAGTTTCCTTCTTTTACATGTGGCTGACCAGTTTTCCCAGCAACACTAGTTAAAGAGACTGTCTTCTCCATTGTATATTTTTGCCTCCTTTGTCATTGATAAGCTATCCATAGGTGTGTGAGTTTTCTCTGGACTTTCTATTTATTTCCATTGATCTATGTTTCTGTTTTTGTGCCAGTACCATACTGTCTTGATGACTGCAGCTTTGTAGTACAGTCTGAAGTCAGGAAGGCTTATTTCTCTAGTTCCATTCTTTCTCAAGATTGCTTTGGCTATTTGAGATTTTGGGGATTTCCATCAGTTCAGTTCAGTTCAGTCGCTCAGTCGTGTCTGACTCTTTGCGACCCCATGAATCGCAGCACGCCAGGCCTCCCTGTCCATCACCATCTCCCAGAGTTCACTCAGACTCATGTCCATTGTGTCCGTGATGCCATCCAGCCATCTCATCCTGGGTCGTCTGCTTCTCCTCCTGCCCCCAATCCCTCCCAGCATCAGAGTCTTTTCCAATGAATCAGCTCTTCGCATGAGGTGGCCAAAGGACTGGAGTTTCATCTTCAGCATCATTCCTTCCAAAGAAATCCCAGGATTGATCTCTTTCAGAATGGACTGGTTGGATCTCCTTGCAGTCCAAGGGACTCTCAAGAGTCTTCTCTAACACCACAGTTCAAAAGCATAAATTCTTTGGCGCTCAGCCTTCTTCACAGTCCAACTCTCACATCCATACATGATCACAGGAAAAACCATAGCCTTGACTAGACGGACCTTAGTCGGCAAAGTAATGTCTCTGCTTTTGAATATGCTATCTAGGTTGGTCATAACTTTCCTTCCAAGGAGTAAGCGTCTTTTTAATTTCATGGCTGCAGTCACCATCTGCAGTGATTTTGGAGCCCCCCAAAAATAAAGTCTGACACTGTTTCTACTGTTTCCCATCTATTTCCCATGAAGTGATGGGACCAGATGCCATGATCTTTGTTTTCTGAATGTTGAGCTTTAAGCCAACTTTTTCACTCTTCTCTTTCACTTTCATCAAGAGGCTTTTTTAGCTCCTCTTCACTTTCTGCCATAAGGGTGGTGTCATCTGCATATCTGAGGTTATTGAGATTTCTCCCGGCAATCTTGATTCCAGCTTGTGTTTCTTCCAGTCATGCGTTTCTCATGATATACTCTGCATATAAGTTCAATAAGCATGGTGACAATATACAGCCTTGATGTACTCCTTTTCCTATTTGGAACCAGTCTGAAATTGTGAAATTATTTGTTGTAGTTCTGTGAAAAATATCACTGGTAGCTTAATAGGGATTGCATTGAATCTATAGATTGCTTTGGGTAGTATACTCATTTTCACTGTATTGATTCTTCCAATCAATGAACATGTTATATTTCTCCATCTATTTTTGACATTTTTGATTTCTTTCATCATTTTTTTATTGTTTTCTATGTACAGGTCTTTTGTTCCTTTAAGTAAATTTATTCCTAAGCATTTTATTTCATTGCAATGGTGAATGGTGTTGTTTGTTTAATTTCTCTTTCTGTTTTTTCATTGTTGGTATATAAGCATGCAAGGGATTTTTGCATTTTAATTTTATATCCTTCAGGCTCACAACTTTACTGTATTCATTGATTAGTTCTAGTAATTTTATAGTGGTATGTTTAGGGTTTTCTATGTAGAGGATCATGTCATCTGCAAACAGTGAGAGTATTACTTCTTTTCCAATCTGGATTCCTCTTATTTCCTTTCCTCTCTGATTGTTATGGCTAGGACTTCCAAAACTATAGGGAATAGTAGTGGTGAGAGTGAGCACCCTTGTCTTGTTCCTAATTTTAGAGGAAATCCTTTCAATTTTTCACCATTAAGGATAATGTTTGCTGTGGTTTTGTCATACATGACTTTTATTATGGTGAGGTAAAATCCTTATGCCTGTGCATGGGAGTTTTTATCATAAATGGGTGTTGAATTTTGTGAAAGACTCTCCCTGCATCTATTGAGATAATCATACATTTTTTATCATTCAATTTGTTAGTATGGTGTAGCACATTGATTGCTTTGCAGATATTGAAGAATCCTTGCATCCCTGGAATAAAGCCCACTTGGTCATGATGTATGATCTCTTTAATATGTTTTTGGATTCTGTTTGCTAGAATATTGTTGAGGATTTTTGTGTCTATGTTAATCAATGATATGGGCCTGTAGGTTTCTTTCTTTGTGACATCTTATTCTCATTTTGGTATCAGGGCAATGGTGGTCTGATATGAGTTTGAAAGTGTTACTTCCTATGGAATTTTCTGGAAGAGTTTGAGTAGGACAAATGTTAGCTCTTCTCTAAATTTTTAGTAGATCTCACCTGTGAAACCGTCTGGTCCTGGCTTTTTTATTGTTGGAAGGTTTTTGATTACAGTTTCAATTTCTGTGCTTGTGATTGGTCTGTTCAGAGTTTCTGTTTCTTCCTAGTTCAGTTTTGGAAGGTTATATTTTTCTAAGAATTTGTCTATTTCTTCCAAGTTGTCCATTTTATTATATAGTTGCTCATAGTAGTCTCTTATGATCTTTTCTATTTCTGTATTGTCAGTCATGATTTCTCAGTTTTCATTTCTAATTTTATTGATTTGATTTTTCTCCTTTTTTTTCTTGATGAATCTGGCTAATGGTTTGTCTATCTTGTTTATCTTCTCAAATAACCATCTTTTTGTTTATCTTTGCAATAGTCTCAGGAGTCATCTCTCTGGAGGCATTTGGCATTCACTGGAGAAGTTTTGTTTAATGCAGCAGGGATAGAAGGGGAGATATTACTGGTTTCTAGTCTGCAGAGGGTAAGGATACTGCTGTATCTTGAAATACACAGGATTGTTCCTTGAACAAATAATTATCAGGCTCAAAATATCAACAGTGTCATGACTGAGAAAACCTGCACTAAATTCAGAAAAGAATTTAAACTGGATTAAAATTAGGACTAAATATTTAAATTTAAATAGTAACTCACTGATACAGAAACTGTAGAGATTAGCATTATCTCACTTTCTTATATTCTTCAATTTATTTTCGCATATTATAATTAATTGTAACATATAATTCAATTTTAATTATAAAAGTTTTCCCAAAATTGTTTAATCTAAGCTCTAAATTTAAATGATGCTGCTGCCATTAATGATTTTTTTTTTAAATTTGAATCCTTTTAATTAGCTCTATTTTTTAATAGTTTTTTTGGGTAGTTTTAGATTCACAATAAAATTGAGCAGAAAGAAAAGAGATTTCACATACTCTCTATGCCATTCACTCAAAGCCAGCCCCACTATCATCTTCCTCAGGAGATAGACTATTTGTTACAGCTGTGAAAAGAACAGAAGTGAAAAGCAAAGGAGAAAAGGAAGATAGTCCCATTTGGATGCAGAGTTCCAAAAATAGCAAGGAGAGATAAGAAACCCTTCCTCAGCGATCAATGCAAAGAAATAGAGGAAAAAAACAGAATGGGAAAGACTAGAGATCTCTTCTAGAAAATTAGAGATACCAAGGGAACATTTCATGCAACGATGGGCTCTATAAAGGACATAAATGGTATGGACCAAACAGAAGCAGAAGATATTAAGAAGAGGTGGCAAGAATACACAGAAGAACTATGCAAAAAAGATCTTCATGACCCAGATAATAAGATGGTGTGATCACTCACCTAGAGCCAGACATCCTGGAATGTGAAGTCAAGTGAGGCGTAGAAAGCATCACTATGAACAAAGCTAGTGGAGGTGACAGAATTCCAGCTGAGCTGTTTCAAATCCTGAAAAATGATGCAGAGAAAGTGCTACACTCACTATGCCAGCAAATTTGAAAAACTCAGCAGTGGCTAGAGGACTGGAAAAGGTCAGTTTTCATTCCAATCCCAAAGAAAGACAATGCCTAAGAATGCTCAAACTACTGCACAATTGCACTCATCTCACAGGCTGGTAAAGTAGTGCTCAAAATTCTCCAAGGAAATCTTCAGCAATATGTGAACAGTGAACTTCCAGATGTTCAAGTTGGTTTTAGAAAAGGCAGAAGAACCAGAGATCAAATTGCCAACATCCGTTGGATCATGGAAAAAGCAAAAGAGTTCGAGAAAAACATCTATTTCTGCTTTATTGACTATGCCAAAGCCGTTGACTGTGTGGATCACAATAAACTGTGGAAAATTCTGAAGGAGATGGGAATACCAGACCACCTGACTTGACCCTTGAGAAACCTATATGCAGGTCAGAAAGCAAGAGTTAAAACTGGACATAGAATGACAGAAAATAGAATGAGGAGTACGTCAAGGCTGTATATTGTCACCATGCTTATTGAACTTATATGCATAGTACATCATGAGAAACGCTGGACTGGAAGAAACACAAGCTGGAATCAAGATTGCCAGGAGAAATATCAATAACCTCAGATATACAGATGACACCACCCTTATGGCAGAAAGTGAAGAGGAACTAAAAAGCCTCTTGATTAAAGTGAAAGAGGATAGTGAAAAGGTTGTCTTAAAGCTCAACATTCAGAAAATGAAGATAATGGCATCTGGTCCCATCACTTTATGGGAAATAGATGGGGAAACAGTGGAAACAGTGTCAGACTTTATTTTTGGGGCTCCAAAATCACTGCAGATGTTGACTGCAGGCATGAAATTAAAAGACGTTTGCTCCTTGGAAGGAACGCTATGACCAACTGAGATAGCATATTCAAAATCAGAGATATCACTTGCCAAAAAGTGTCCATCTAATCAAGGATATGGTTTTTCCAGTGGTCATGTGTGGATGTGAGAGTTGGACTGTGAAGAAAGCTGAGCACAGAAGAATTAATGCTTTTGAACTGTGATGTTGGAGAAGACTTTTGAGAGTCCCTTGGACTGGAAGGAGATCCAACCAGTCTAGTCGATGTCCGATACAGGATGCAGGGTGCTTGGGACTGGTGCAAGGAGAGGACCCAGAGAGATGGTATGGGGTGGGAAATGGGAGGGAACTCATGTTTGGGAACGCATGTACACTCGTGGGAATTGATGTCAATGTTTGGCAAAACCAATACAGTAATGTAAAGTAAACGAAGTTAGAATAAAAATAAAAAATAAATAAATAAATAAAAATAAAAGAAATCAGTCCTGGGTGTTTATTGGAAGGACTGGTGTTGAAGCTGAAACTCCAGTACTTTGGCCACCTCATGCGAAGAGTTGACTCATTGGAAAAGACCCTGATGCTGGGAGGGATTGGGAGCAGCAGGAAAAGGGGACGACAGAGGATGAGATGGCTGGATGACATCACCAACTCGATGCACGTGAGTTTGGGAAAACTGCGTGAATAGGTGATGGACAGGGAGGCCTGGCATACCACAATTCATGGGGTCACGAAGAGTCAGACATGACTGAGCGACTGAAATGAACTGAACTGAACTAAACTGAAAACCATAGTTCAAAAGCATCAATTCTTCGGTGCTCAGCTTTCTTAACAGTCCAATTCTCACATCCATACATGACTACTGGGAAAACCATAGCCTTGACTAGACGGACCTTTGTTGGCAAAGTAATATCTCTTCTTTTGAATATACTATCTCTGTTGGTCATAGCTTTCCTTCCAAGGAGCAAACGTCTTTTAATTTCATGGCTGCAGTCAACATCTGCAGTGATTTTGGAGCCCCCAAAAATAAAGTCTGACACTGTTTCCACTGTTTCCCCATCTCTTTTCCATGAAGTGATGGGGCCAGATGCCATGATCTTAGTTTTCTGAATATTGAGCTTTAAGCCAACTTTTTCACTCTCCTCTTTCACTTTCATCAAGAGGCTTTTTAGTTCCTCTTCACTTTCTTCCATAAGGGTGGTGTCATCTGCATATCTGAGGTTATTGATATTTCTCCCAGCAATCTTGATTCCAGCTTGTGCTTCTTCCAGGCCAGCGTTTCTCATGATGTACTCGACATATAAGTTAAATAAACAGGATGACAGTATACAGCCTTGATGTACTCCTTTTCCTATTTGGAACCAGTCTGTTGTTCCATGTCCAGTTCTAACTGTTGCTTCCTGACCTGCATACAGATGTCTCAACAGGCAGGTCAGGTGGTCTGGTATTCCCATCTCTTGTGGAATTTTCCACAGTTTATTGTGATCCACACAGTCAAAGGCTTTGGCATAATCAATAAAGCAGAAGTAGATGTTTTTCTGGAACTCTCTTGCTTTTTCGATGATTCAGTGGATGTTGGCAATTTGTTCTCTGGTTCGTCTATAAACATCTATAAACGAACACGATGCAGGTTTTTATGCAGACATGTTTTCAACTTTTTTGTCTATACTTTCTTGAGCATGATTTCCACATGATGTGGTAAAAGCATTTTATTTATTTATTTATTTATTAATACTAGATTTCACAATCAAGGTCTTCCCTCAACCCCCAGGAAGACCTCAAGTACATTTTGTTGAAGGGTATTAAACCATTAATTTTGTTCTAAAATAATGCTATATTTCTGTCTTCCACACTGTTAACTGCTCTCTAATTGCTTTGCCCTTCTCCAAAATCATCCCACCCTCTCCCTCTTCCACAGCATCCAAAAGACTGTTCTATACATCTGTGTCTCTTTTTTTTGTCTCACATACAGGGTTATTGCTACCATCTTTCTAAATTCCATATATATGTGTTAGTATACTGTATTGGTGTTTTTCTTTCTGGCTTACTTCACTCTGTATAATAGGTTCCAGTTTCATCCATCTCATTAGACTGATTCAAATGTATTCTTTTTAATGGCTGAGTAATACTCCATAGTGTATATGTATCACAGGTTTCTTATCCATTCATCTGCTGATGGACATCTAGGTTGCTCCCATTTCCTGGCTATTATAAACAGTGCTGTGATGAACATTGGGGTACACGTGTCTCTTTCAGTTCTGGTTTTCTTGGTGTGTATGCATAGCAGTGGGATTGCTAGGTCATAAGGCATTCTATAAATGAATTGTCAGTCCAGGTTTGATGCATGATACTGGATGCTTGGGGCTGGTGCACTGAGATGACCCAGAGGGATGGTATAGGGAGGAAGGAGGGAGGGGGGTTCAGGATGGGGAACACATGTATACCTGTGGTGGATTCATGTTGATGTATGGCAAAACCAATACAATATTGAAAGTAATTAGCCTCCAGTTAAAATAAATAAATTTATATTAAAAAATAATTGCTTTGTCCTCTCTGAGATTTTCCTCTGTACCTATTACAATAATATTTGGTCTTTCTTTTTTATAGCAATTTAACTTACCATCTTGTCAATTTTTCTCTTTTAATTTGCAAATTATTTTCTTACAATGTGGTTTTCATTTCCAATTTATCTAACTCTGTAATATATATTTCATATAATTTGACTTTATTATTTGGTTTTTATTTTT